>JAECUM010045130.1:0-2500 GCA_016617855.1 Megalonaias nervosa
CACAACCCTTTTATTAACGCAGCAACAGCAAATGACATAGCATGATTGGGAAATTATCACCGTTATATAAGGCTCAAGTATTAATGTACTGCGATCAAAACAACTCACATCGATTTCACTCTACGTCATTACATTCGTTCCAACCGCCCTTATTGAAATTTATTTATTGTTTATATGACAAGAATATCAATGAATACCTAAGAGAGCAATCCAAAAAGTGATATAAAATTTTAAACTTCATTAATAAAATATGCAATTTCACTAATTACTTTCGAACAACTCCTTCTTCATGTTTAGGTAATAGACTTGGAAAAGAAGACAGTCATCAATTGTTCACCAGCAGGTCTCACAAATGCACTTGTAACAAGCCAAGAGTGCTAGATATATTTTTTTTTTAAAAAAAATATCAGTATACGTGATACTAACACAAAGAACTTCAGTGCATTTGCGTGTGAACTAAATAATGCCATTTCTCAGCAAATAATGGCTGTTAATACATTAGGGCCGATTACGAGAGGACTGAGACATGTATAATGTATGTGGCAAGAAGAATTTTGTTTCTACGAGCCTTTTTTGTTCATCCGGTTTACCCACCTATTCTAACCATATATTGTATAGCGGGATGTTTTCACCGACGAAACTAAAAAATATTATGGAGTTTGCCAAAAGCTACGGGTTGAAAACTATGGCATATTATATTTTAGCGAATGTAGATTAAATAAGATTATACTATTTAAGATGATAATTGTATGAGATTTAGTTTTGAGATCCCACTCTTAGACTGATGAACCGCAAAAGTGGATACACCACTAAAAATTTTCACTACTCTGTAGATATTGGCAGAACGTAACTAAAAACTCATGGATTCGAACTTTCGTTTATCAGAACATTTTCTTGTCAAACAACGATTTCAGCTAAATGAGGTTCTACCGAAAAAGAAAATAACGTACAGTGGGTGTAGTGTGCCTCACTGATCACTACTTTTTACGTAAATCGCATGACTCCAAAAACTACATAACTTAAATCATACATACCTATAGACATATGGATACATTTTTTCATGATGCTTTTGTTTAAAGAATCAATAAATGATCACAACAGAACCTAGGAACCACGCTTGCCTTATCAGCATTTGATAAACAGCAAATAGCTAAAACAAAGTTAACAGATTGCTTTCGACAGATCTGTATAAAGAAGCATGATAGTATCATTTTCAATGTGTTGATTGAAACGAAAAATATTCAGTAAAATTTGCTGCTTTGAACCAAAATATTGCTAACACGTTTGAACTATATTAACTGAAAATATTCAATACATTTGGACTGTTTGAACTGAAAGTATTCACTAAATTATGGTGGTCTGAACTGCAGATATCAATAAAATTGAATGATTTGAACAGAAAATATATCAATCAAATGTTACAAGATATATCCCGTTTATCACACTAAGTAATGCACTGTGTGACGAAGTTGCAGTTTCTGTATCGTTATTAGAGGAATATCATTGCTTTTTTTTATTTCAGTTTCAGATACAACACCCCACAAATGAACTAGAACCCACTAAATGCTCTCTTCACATTATTTAGTTTGCATGGGAAGCCTGTACCTTACACCCCTTACTTGTTCAGCAATGCTATATTCACTTACTAATGGTCTGAATTTGCCTCTAAAGCCCACCTACAATTTCGGGCACTCACGCGGTATGCAATGTTCTGGTACTTAATCATACCTTTTTTGTTGTTGTATCTTTCAATTTTGAAAGTCTTAAAATAAAAAAAAAGATTAAGGACCCCGGAACAAAATAATGTACACCCACATAAGAAGAAACTTCTTGTTTATTACGATCGTGCATCATGGATAAAATGTTATTGTGTTTAAAACCAATTTGTAGTACCTATGAAAAGAGGGCGGGTTGATTTGCAAAATCTATCAGATCCTTCAAAGACACGCCCTAGTCACTTGCGTGTATTCTTCTAATTCATTCTTCATTGAAATACCTCTAGTTCGATTTTTATATGACTGTGAGCAGACTATGTTTCCACTGCATACAATTTTTTAATCTGAATGCACTCAGTATACACCCAGTTCAAAATCTGGAACCGCGATAAACTCGTCTTCAGGTTAGTTTGACATAAAATATATTAATATGATAATTAGAAGGGATGCGCCTCTTTTTAAGACAGTTTGTTTACAACGACTCAAATATAATTTCCAGGTATAGAGTCTTGAGACTGCATCAATTTATATTTAAAGTCGACAAGCCGCATAACAATTAAGAAATAAACACAAACTTTGGCATATGATGGAATTTTCATGAGAGTTCTGAGTTCTCTCTCTCTCTCTCTCTCTTTATATATATATATATATATATATATATATATATATATATATATATATATATATATATATATATATATATATATATATAAAGAATGCAATCATATGGCGAATAACAGTCCTTTCAAGTGCACTGAATTCAGCAAGGGATCACGTGTGTCAGG
>JAECUM010045130.1:7500-24194 GCA_016617855.1 Megalonaias nervosa
ATATAAGTTGGAAAATTTTAGACCCCTCTCTAGCTCGAATGCAGATGGCGGGCCGTGATGCAGCAGTAATACCACATTAGCTTTGCTCCTCTGCAATTTCAAACTCGATCCTTGATGCCATAACATAGTTTCCTATAACAGACAAGTAGCTTTTTTCTCACTTTTTAGGCTTTGCCTATCACAGGATTCCTGTATGCATCACCGCCACCCCGCCTAAGTTCAAGAAAAAAAAAACAAACGTGAATATGGAAAAGTTGTTAACACTGATTTCACAAGTGAGATAAAACAAACGTTGTTTGCCTGTATTACACGACAAACATTCCTTCATAAGTATTGTGTATCATGATTCATAATAAGATAAGATTGACGGAATAAAACAAATGTAGCCTTACTTCTCCTTTTTTGCATTTATCATACATTTAGAAGTACTGTGGTATGAATCTTGGACTGGTTTGTTTGATAACGATTTCTGTATCAGAGAGTCTAACAGTATTTTGTCAGTTTAGCAATATCCGGTTTCATCTGTCCTTCAAAGTCGATAGGTGAAAACGGAATATAAATACATTCGAGCGCTGCTGATAATATAAACTTGGCACTTAAATCGAAGAATGAAGAAAAATGGATAATCTGAATGATCATTAAATTAATGTGAGATAATCGTTTGCCATAGAGTTTTTGTTTTTACAGTTAATGATATATATATCGTCATAAGTATGAATACAAAGGTCTTCCAGTACTTTGTTCTGTTAATTAGAGACACATACAAAATTAGGAACGAAGAATGAGTTCAAGGATGAACAAATGCCAATGGCACAACAGCAAGAACAGCAGCAGCAGCAACAACAACAACATCAACAACAGCAATTGATGTTCTAAAATATGGTGTAAGGGTGTTAGTAATCATTTATACATTAACACATACTATCAAAAGGAAAGCAATATGTAAAATCTACTTTTGTATTAACCCTAACATATGATCTTTTTAAACATTTCAAACTTGAAACTAAAACCATACAAAATTTACATAATGAAGACACTCTCAAATTGCATGTGGCATTTACAGACCCGGCCCTAGGCCAAGGCGAACGAAGCAACCACCTTGGGCCCCGCGCTTTTCCGCAATGCAATTTTTTTTGCTTGGGGCCCCGCGCTCATCGCTTGCTGCCTTGGGTCCCGCTTGCTGCCTTGGACCCCGCACATCCTAGGGCCGGGCCTGGGCATTTGAAAGTAGAGGCAATCTAAAGATCATAACGTTTCCACGGTTTAACACATTATACTTGAAAACTTTAAATTTTAGTGTTACTTGTTTGATCAGTAGGATAAATAACAATTTTGTATCCCTACTCCTACAATGGTCCACCGCCAGAAACTGCACATAAGCTGGGTACTAAAATTTTCTTTTTACATGTCACGTATTTAAGAAAAAGCCACATTCATCAACTAAACACCTTGCTAGGTACTTGTGCTACATTATAGTGGAATACATGCATGAACACGTTTTGAATATGCTTGTAATCAGTCTAGGTTAGTGTCACACAGAAAAACCCAAAGAAAACATAGACCCTATTTTCTGTGGGTCATGTTATGAGAGTCAGCAGGAAACAGCATTGCATTTGTTACGTCATACGAAAAGCGTATGCATGACAAGAGTTACGATACATGTACTTTACGAAATATTTCATTTATTTGGAAAATGAAAACTAATATTTAGAAAGATAGGAATTACAAATCCAATTACGTTCAGAATGACAAGACATACAAGACTCACCTTAAAGGTATCCAACACACACGTACACGTACGTACACATACACACAGGTACACACACACGACATCAAAATAATATCCCTGCTTTAAATAAATTATCTGACCTACGTTTCTTGACTCATACCCATATAATCTTTACAGACCCTTTCTCTGGAAGTCAAACAATATAAAATGTATATACTGAGAACGATTAAACTTGTCATCTTGTATTTTATTTGTTAAATTTGTTTTATTTCTTTTGATTTAACGTAATTTTTTTAATACGAGAGAGAAGGCACCAAGGGTGGGTGGGTCGGTGAAGATATGCTTGTGTGTAAGTGTTCGTGTAGTTGGGTTTGCGCCTGAGACGTGCTCTTTCCATTCAAAAGACGGCACAGAGAAAACAATATAATAACAATATTCTCATATGAAATAAAATATGAAATGTGAAGCTTTTTCACACGAAGAAATTGCGCATTAGAGAATTGAGTACGGTGACATTCATCAGAAATTAAAAAAGAAATACAGGGACGAGGGATAAAGAAATACACTCAGTTCAATTTCTCTTTTGGCCACAGACACACTTTCTTAGAAACAAATCGTGTTTGGGAAACTTATTTATTTATTTGTTTTCGCCCTCATTTCAAGCAAAAGCAAAAGCAAACTCGGCATTCTCTCTGAATCATTTGACTTCATGCATCTAGTGCGATTTGTAGATGAACAGATTTTACCATTGGATGGTGGAATGTACTGGAACGTCATCCACGTTCCTGACTGTATTGCCTTGAACAGTTTCAAAATGATCTTTAGTCGGATATTTGCTAATCAATATCATCAAAGTTAACAAATGTTAATACATACTTAATACATTGATGCATAGGTAGCCAGGACCAAGAGGGGTGTATTGGCACGTGCCGGTAGGTCATATTAGGGCAGGGGTCTCAAACTCAAACCACCCTGAGGGCCGCATGAGGTAATTTTCGATGGCCCAAGGGCAGTAGCATCTTTGTTATCTCTCATTACACCTTGTGACGCCAATCATTTTGCAGGCCACATGATATGGCATGGCGGGCCGCGTGTTTGAGATCCCTGAATTAGGGTTATTGTGAATCCTGATCAAAAGTTGTTCTGAGTGATACAGGATTGCAATGACCTAAAGTTTGGCTTGTTTGCTGAATCAGACCTTTTTATAATAATAATAATAATAATAATAATAATAATAATAATAATGAAATTTCTTTAACAAAGATAACACATTTGGTCATGGCTGACCCATCTGCCATGTGGTCCACAATTTTTGTAATTGGCTATATTAATAAAAAAAAAAAAACAAGACCATGCACATAATCAGGTATTGTCGCACACTCAGTCATACATATTTAACGTGAATGACTATGTGTGACTATACTGGGAAACATATACACATATGAATAATATTCTGTACACAGGTACATACATTTCAGCAAAAGTCGTACGTATTATATTTATCGAATAAGATTTGGATATATTATTTATGGATATAATGAAGTTTTTGGTTCAGAGCCTTTAATACGTCATTCCAGCTGGTCAAGAAAGAATTTCTTTAATGATATTTGAAAAGAAGCAAGGGAATTTGAATTACATATCCTCAGTGGTAAGGGATTCCATACAGTAGGTGTTGATGCAGTAAATGGGCTATTGTAATGATTGGTTTTCTACCACGGAATCTGGAGATCGTTGTTAGTTGTCGATCGGAGATTACGTTCAGTATTTGATGATCTTAGTTCAATTAGGTTAGAGATATAATCTGGAGAAAGACCGTTTAAAGACTTGTATATCATGATTCCTTTAAAATAAAGAATACGTTTTTGTATAGGTAGCCATTGCAGGCGTGAAAACAAAACATTCGAGGGAGTCATAACAGGAAGTTTTAGTATTATTCGGGCTGCCCTTTACTGGAGTTTATCAGTTCTGGACAGATTATAATTCGATGTGTTTCCCCATATGGTACAGCCGTAATCTATCAGTGGTAGTATATAACCCGAAAAATAAAGTTCAAGTGATTGGGGAGGTAAAAATTTGGAAAACAATTTTAACAGAGTTATCCTTTTGACTACCATTTCACATAGGTGATCGATATGTGTATTCCAGCTGAGATGTTGATCAATGTAGATACCAAGAAGTTTATAATTTTTGACAATAGATACGTCTAAGCCATTCTGAGTTACAAGTAAATCCATCTTGTAGATAGACGCTGCCTTGTTCCGATTGTCATACATTTCGTTTTAGAGATAATAATATGCATTTTGTTTTGATGACACCAAACTGATCTGTTGTTGAGGTCGATTTGAAGTTTATTTTTAATGGAGTCTAGAGATTTACCAGACAAATGCAATGTAGAGTCGTCAGCGAAAACATCTGTGTTAGAGTGCGCTGGATACAAGGCTTAGTAATTGATAAATGTTAGAAAAAGAAGAGGTCCTAATATAGATCCTTGAGGAACACCACTTAAGGTATGACTTGGTTCGGAAGTATATCTACCCATGCAAACAACCTGGCGTCTGTTAGTGAGATACTACGTGAACCAGGCAACTGAGTTTGCAGAAAACTTGTAGGCTGAAATTTTTTAATGAGCACCGAATGGTCAACCAGATCGAATGCTTCTGGTCTATAAGTTTTGTCAATGCAGTTTGACATGTAAGATTCTGTCGAAAAGCTGATTGTGATTTATGGAGGAGTTGGTACTTTTCAAGATATCTGAAAATATGCTTGCTGACATGTTTTTCGATAAATTTTGAAAGTACAGATCGAACAGACATGGGTCGATAGTTGGATGGGTCATTTTTTCATTTCCCTTATGAATTGCGAATACTTTTGCTAATTTCAATGACTCCGGGAATTTACAGGAAGTGATACTACAGTTAATTATTTCTTTCAACGACTCTGAGATTGATAAAGCCGACATTTTCAGAGTTTTGGGGTGAGTTCCAACTAGATCAGCTGATTTTCCGTGTCAAGTTTAATGAGAATAAAACTTAAAGTGGCATTTATTGTTATTAAGGGAATGTTGAAACTAACATGATCGGGTACCCTTTCATTCATGAATTTAGTAAGTTTGTCTAAATTAGGCTATGTAAGATTAGACCTGTCAATAGTTTGGGATATATTAGTAAACAAGAGATTCAGCTGGTTTGCAATATCGAGCTCATCAGTATAACTCGTGCCATCAACTATAATTTCACATGGATCTAGAGGTGCAGGTTTCGTTGAAGTTAGATTTCGCAAGTGATTCCAGATGGATCTGTTATCGGAGTATGAGGCGATGGCTTCTTTGAAAAAGGAGCGCTTGCGTTTTACAATGAGTGATTTGTTGGTTTTGTTGTTGTAGGGTATAACACCATTTTTTCAGCACAAGATAGGCTATACATGGCGGCCAGTAGAAATGGTGGAGTAAGAACCAGGGGAAAACCCCGGAAAAAAAAACTACCGATCCACCAGAAGCTACTGGCAAGCTTTCTCACATAACCATATTGGCCGAATCCGAGACTCGGACCCACGCAGACAGAAGTGAGATGGCAGTGATCCGTAACGGTGAGCGCTTTAGACCACTCGGCCACTCGGGATGAGTGATTTGACTTTGTTCTGCAACAAACGATAGTTTGTAAAGTCTTTATATTTATGATAGTAGTTTCGTTTGCGTTGTGCCTCTGCGATGTCATTGGTATACCATTCTGGTTGTTTTGATTATTTAATTCTTTTTAATGCGTGTGGGGGCGTGTTTATTTAGAATAGTAAGAAAACAATGCTTCCAGATAGACAAGTCATAATCTGGGTCAATGTTTGGGAAAGTTATTGAGTTAATTTTTTGTGATAGTTCGGTAAGAAATTCATTTTCGGCAAAGTTTTTAAAACATATGTATTGCATGTAGGAGTGTAAGTTGTTTTTCTTTGCGCTCTTTTGCTTACGAGTTGCACATATAGGATAGTGATCACTAATAGGGAACATGGTACGTTTATCTCGTGGAGGATGGGGAGTGTAGATGTGGTCGATCAGAGTAGAAGTATAGGCTGTTACTCTTGTCTGAGCATTTATTACCTGTGTTAGGTAGTGTAGTTGTATCATATGTAAGCCATTTAGTGTTAGTATCTGAGAGGAAATCAGTATTAAAGTCTCCCATGATAATTACTTCATTGTTGGAAGATACATCGGCCTCTAACTCATGTTCCAATTGGTCAGTCCATGATGAGAGGGAATTTGGAGGTCGGTAAGCTGAGCAGATATAGACAGATTGACAACTGAGGAAACTTAACTCGATCCATATTGATTCTATAGTAGAAATTTCAAAATCTGTTCTTCTCTTGAATCTTAAGTTATTTGAAACGTACAGGACGATCCCTCCTCCTATGCCTTGTGGTCGAACTCATCTTTCCAAAGAAAAGTTGCAAACAGAGATAGCACGGTCAGGTACATTACAATTTAGAAACGTTTCGCCTAGTCCAATTACTACAAGGTTGGGTTCATTTTGTATCGTAAGTCTTAGTTCATCGATCATTGGTAAGACGTGTCTTACATTGGGGTTGATAGGTTGTAAACCTTCTTTTTCAGACCAAAAGATGTACAGTTACATTCTTCCCAGTCGTTGTAGGAATGAAGACGGATTTATTAGTTATTCCCGAATCTGAGGTGTTACGTTTCGGCTCGTTTAAAGTAGTAACTTAACGAAAAGAGCGAAGACAACAAGCTTTGTAAGTTTTAACAAAAATAATTTATTTCCCTAGAAAACACGGTGAAAAGGTGAAAATATGAAATAGGACTTACGATTTGCGAAGAAAATCCAAAAATTTGTCCTAGAATTGTGAAAAACATATAAGTCCTGTAAATAAACAGTTCTAAATGAAGTAGTCTGAATCTCAATTCCGTTCCAAGATGGCGGATGATGACGTCAGAAGAAGGTTTTACACAAGTGTCCAGAACTTTCACTGTGAATCACAATTTGTACTGTTCTGTTCCAATTTGGAATTAATTTCACTAAATGTCTTTGTCCAAAGCCAGTTATGTATAGTTCTCCAGGGAAAATAATTGTAATTTAAAAGGTAGATGAAGTACAGCTATCACCCTTAACAAAACACAACTTTTTCTACAGTCGTTCTACAGATGTACAAACGAACAACTCTTTCCAGCACAAAAGAATACCTTCTTCTCAAGGTATTAGAAACTCTATAAGGTGTTAAAATGTGACTCTCTGACTATTTCGCAGGTACCTGAGTATTTAAGGCGAACTAAAACGTCATTTCATGTACACGCACGAAGAACACATGGCGATTTCGAAATCTCGCCATCGTAGTACAGAATGTCAACAAGTATAATTAGAAATGACCGTGGTCACAACCAATCATTTACGTAGCTTTTGTAGACTGTTTACTTGAACCGACAAACGACGACATGTAAAAATCGTGCTCACGCGAGTCACATTTACGTTCTAAATAAACACAATGTTTCTATCAAAATGTCAAACCCTGCGAACATAATCATCATCACAATAAAAATTATAATAATGAAATAAAAATGAAATAGAAAGAATTAAAATTTTAATACACATGTAATTAAACTACATGGTCGTAACAGAGGAAGAGACCTTATAACCTTGGCATGTACAATTAGAATTAGTAATTTGGACAGAGAGACAGTCGGAACAAATATCTGCAAAAAACATGATACTTGTTACTGACTGAGGTATATGTATTATAATCATTGTACCCAGATGGACGTACCTAATGGTTATAATTATAGTTAGGTACGCCACATCTGTCATGTGCGTACTGTTGTATGATCGAAGTGTTCCTTTTCCAAGGCCTTGCATATAGGATATTAAAACACGTGATGGAATATTTGCTCTTCAGAATTAGGTAAATGAATATAAAATAACATAGATCATTATAAGATACTGAGGGACAGGTTGGAGTCCTTGAAAACCTAATAGGTCGAAGTCCTCTAATCCAAAAAGCCATGGAGAATATCGAGGTGGCTGCATAGAACTGTTTTTGTAGATTTATTATGATTTATGAAAATGTAAACCAAAGCAAAGTTTAAGAACCAATCTTGATTCATTCATCCTATACATTTACTACTCCATGAGATTAAATACAAGGTCTTAACAAATGTTAGAAAATCGAATTAAACCATTCAATATTTTCCCAATTTACTGTATATTACCACCTAACTGGTACGGTGAGAAAGGAGCCGCTTCGTTTTCATTTTAAAATGAAGATTTGAACTGTATAGTATATTTATTAAATATGTTGTAAACATTTCTGAAATGTTATGCAATGTACTCCACACGGATCAGCTGTTAACATGAGCTGGTTATTTATGTAGGGGAAACCTGAGAAACTGAAGAAAAATATTCAGCTTGGATAGTCGACCTCCGACCATTGACGATGGTAGACGCTATTGACGAGAGTCGATTTAATGAAGACACGTGTCGCAAGCCCTGTATATTCTCTTCCACCTGTTCATTAAGCAATATATACGTTTCACAATATCTTTGTCCTTTTTCTTGTATTGATAGAGAACAATATTTCATATTAAGTGCTACCCGAGCTTCAGTTGTCATCGATCTAACTGAAAAATTAGACTAGATGTAAACACATTTAATCCATGTTTATAATTACAAAGACTCTGTGCACTATACATCTAGTTGTAGGGTTTAGAGGTCAAAAGACTGTGCACTATACATCTAGTTGTAGGGTTTAGTGGTCAAAAGACTGTGCACTATACATCTAGTTGTAGGGTTTAGAGGTCAAAAGACTGTGCACTATACATCTAGTTGTAGGGTTTAGTGGTCAAAAGACTGTGCACTATACATCTAGTTGCAGGGTTTAGTGGTCAAAAGACTGTGCACTATACATCTAGTTATAGGGTTTAGAGGTCAAAAGACTGTGCACTATACCTCTAGCTGCAGGGTTTAGTGGTCAAAGACTGTGCACTATACATCTAGTTGTAGGGTTTAGTGGTCAGAAGACTGTGCACTATACATCTAGTTATAGGGTTTAGTGGTCAAAAGACTGTGCACTATACACCTAGTTGCAGGGTTTAGTGGTCAAAAGACTGTGCACTATACATCTAGTTGTAGGGTTTAGTGGTCAAAAGACTGTGCACTATACATCTAGTTATAGAGTTTAATGGTCAAAAGACTGTGCACTATACATCTAGACGCAGGGTTTAGTGGTCAAAAGACTGTGCACTATACATCTAGTTGCAGGGTTTAGTGGTCAAAGACTGTGCACTATACATCTAGTTGTAGGGTTTAGAGGTCAAAAGACTGTGCACTATACATCTAGTTGTAGGGTTTAGTGGTCAAAAGACTGTGCACTATACATCTAGTTGCAGGGTTTAGTGGTCAAAAGACTGTGCACTATACATCTAGTTGCAGGATTTAGTGGTCAAAAGACTGTGCACGATACATCTGGTTGCAGGGTTTAATGTTCGAAAAATTGTGCACTATACATCTAGTTATAGCGTTTAGTGGTCAAAAGACTGTGCACTATACATCTAGACGCAGGGTTTAGTGGTCAAAAAACTGTGCACTATACATCTAGTCGCTGGGTTTAGTGGTCAAAAGACTGTGCACTATACACCTAGTTATAGGGTTTAGTGGTCAAAAGACTGTGCACTATACATCTAGTTACAGGGTTTAGTGTCAAAAGACTGTGCACTATACATCTAGTTATAGGGTTTAGTGGTTAAACGACTGTGTGTACTATACATCTAAATATAGGGTTTAGTGGTCAAAAGACTGTTCGCACTATACATCTAGTCGCTGGGTTTAGTGGTCAAAAGACTGTGCACTATACATCTAGTCGCAGGGTTTAGTGGTCAAAAGACTGTGTGTGCACTATACATCTAGTTATAGGGTTTAGTGGTCAAAAGACTGTGCACTATACATCTAGTTATAGGGTTTAGTGGTCAAAGGACTGTGCACTATACATCTAGTTATAGGGTTTAGTGGTCCAAAAACTGTGTACTATACTTCTAGTCATATGGTTTAGTGGTCAAAGACTGTGCACTATACAGCTAGTTGTAGGGTTTAGTGGTCAAAAGACTGTGCACTATACACCTAGTTGCAGGGTTTAGTGATCAAAAGACTGTGCACTATACAGCTAGTTGTAGGGTTTAGTGGTCAAAAGACTGTGCACTATACACCTAGTTGCAGGGTTTAGTGGTCAAAATATTGTGCACTATGCATCTAGTTGCAGGGTTTAGAGGTCAAAAGACTGTGCACTATAATCTAGTTGTAGGGTTTAGTGGTCAGAAAAGACTGCACTATACATCTAATTGCAAGGTTTAGTGGCCAAAGGACTGTGCACTATACAACTAGTTATAGGGTTTTGTGGTCAAAAGACTCTGTACAACTACTCCATACTTTACTAATTAAAATAAAATATTTAAGACCAATAACTAAGGTTTTGGACTGGTTACTTTTGAAAAGAAGTGTTTGATTAAAGAATATGGACTTTGTTTTCTGATTGGAGTTTGTAGAACTAGGTTTTCCTGGTGTCAGACAAAGCGTTAATGACAAGCATTTAATGAAGGTTATAAAATGTGCCAAGTAAAATGCAGCACAACTACAACAGTCTTTAAATTCTGGATTTAAGTTCAGTAGGTTGAGAGGTGTGTAATGTTGCAAAAATGCATTTCCCTTCCACTGCCAATCGTGTTCCCTATTAAAAGTTCCAAGCAAGTTGACTAAATTCATTGACTGGGAAGAGATTCTCAGCAAATATGTTGACATTCGAATAGGAACTCCGAATAAGCGAACAAATGAGAAATTAACTCACTCTTCATGTGTTACTGCCTTAATGTGTTGATGATGTGGAGAGCAAAATAAAGAAAACAGAGATGTTCGTGTGTCCTTTTTGTATTTATGGGGGGGGGGTTTAGTTCCAGTTTCAGAATAGAACAGAACAGATTTTTAAACTAGTGCAACATTGTAATATATGAATCTAGTTTAGACATAAACAACAATTGTATATGGTGTAGTGACAAGATATGTTGGAAAGCGTTATGGACAAAAGAGAAATTATTGTATACTAGGTCACGTGAGTTACAAAAAAGTCAAACACGGCTAAAATATCAGATGCGAAGGAAGAGAGGACAAAATCATAACAAAAGAAACTTTTCAGATAAAATGGACCCCAATTAACGTAACCGATACCCACGATTTTAAATTGAAAATTGACCAAGGAACAACATCAGAAACAATATATAAACAATGACTTGTATTTTTGATACTCTGGATTTTCAATTTATGACTCGTTTGATTCCTTCCTTACTCCTATAACAACCCTGATTTGTTAATAGATTGTAAATATGAATTGTCCAATATCTTGGTAATAGATGACGGAACATCCACATATCGGGTTATATCTCCCGGAACCACCTATAAATGACCTTTAGCTCATACCGCAACATACTGACCAATCTACTATTCACCTTTATTGAGCTTAATATGAAATCTTATGAACCAGTATGCTCCATATTGACCGGCACGATTACTGATTTATAAAACGTAATAGACACCAAAAGAAAAACTTATAAGTATTATAACAAATGAATTTATTACAATTTTCAATTTAACTTCGTTCATTACTGTGAAAATGCTATTTCTTCAACAGGATGGTGCAATATAATGTATTAAATCATATCACATGACGTCTCTTCTGTCAACTAAAAAGCGTATTTGAGAGCACTCATTCAATAATAATCATTTTGATCAGTATCCGAAGTGTTTATCGATCAATACGAACTCAGTTACTCAGTAGCGGGAGGAATGTAGCAGTACGTCAAAAATTTTAGTATTCGCATAAAGGTCACTTGATGATATCGTACACACAAATGAAAACAGTCATGACACATGCAGAAACTGCTGATTAGTGTGATCTGTTACTAGGACCTGGTCTGAATTTCGGTATTAGAAATAGCGTCTGGTTTACTTGTAAATATCCATAAATGAATTCAGTTAGCGGTGAAATAATTGCCCAAATTACAATATTACTTTATAATTATCAAGAAAAGTTATATAAGATATGTTCCGAACCTCCCCATTGAGAATTGTAAATATGTAGTGAAAGACGCAACTATCATTTAGGCCTAAATTGCGTATACGTAACATTTACGTTTTGCTGTGCCCTGCACACAAAAAGAAATTCTGCACAGGAAAACATTTTTTTATCAACGTTTGAATATCACATAACTGTAACGTATAAAAATGGATCAATAGAATACGTCATCACAGGCGAAGGACGTCATTTACAACCAAACTAAGACACTTACCTTTAAAACTAAGACACTTACCTTTAAAACAAAGACACTTACCTTTAAAACAAAGACACTTACCTTTAAAACAAAAAGGATGGATACGTTCACTTTTTTAAGTCTTAAAAAAGTATGATAATCTTGAAAATACTATATATTTGGAATAATGGTCTTTGCACTTCATATACAATCTATTTTGTAAACATTATTGAGGAGTACATTTGGACACCCTTCATATTGTCAACCTTTATATCATTTTTAAGTGATTAGGTAAAAGCCTTTAGAGGTACTGATACACAAAAAGGAGTATCGTTCTTGACCGATAGATATGACAAGTCCCTTGCCCCTGGAGAATACAAAATCGATATGACAAGTCCCTTGCCCCTGGAGAATACAAAATCGATATGACAAGTCCCTTGCCCCTGGAGAATACAAAATCTGAGTTTAAAGCTCTATCCCATACCTCACGCCACTGGAAAAAAACAAAAATTGGTTATAAACAATCATATAAAATATTAGTCATAAAGGAAGAAGCGGAAAGCAGTTGCGTCAAAAACTATTTAATGTGTGATATATCATATAATTATCTCAACGTTAGCGTCGTGAAATATACAAAACCCTGTTTAAACAGCTGTGATGTTATGCATAAGTGAATCAGTGGATGTTGGTTGCACTTCGGAGAGTTTCCACATAATAAAAGTTGTTTCCGTCACACACTTTTGTGCCACGCAATTTGTAACCAAATTATATTCAATTTCAACAACTACCAGGTGAAAGTAACTATCAATATTACCGTGTAACAATTTTTTTTGTTTTTCCTGGATAGCAAGTGTTATTTCCCTATTGCTTATGACTCAAAAGTATAGAAAATGGCTATTATTCCCTACAAATTTTGCTTTTATGACCAGGACAGTGATATTTTGAAATTAACCTATTTTCCAGATCACTTCAGATAGATTCAGTGCCGAGTACACTTGCAGTAACTTCTAGAACTTTCCAGTAATATAAATAGTAGTATAAATACAGGGGCCTTAAGACCACCAGTTCAGTTTAGTTCCAGCTGCCTAAGTGGATATATATCTGCATTTTTCTGAGATGGCATCAAGAGGCTGCAAGCATCTGGCAGACGCATTTTGCTATGTCTGCGGCCAATTTATCAAGACAAGAGCGAAAATGTACTCCGTGGAAGCATCTGCTAAGACGTGTGAGGCCTACAAGGCATATTTTGGCATGCCTGTCGGGTATCATGACAAACCCTGGGCACCTCATTTCACCTGCGAGCACTGCAAAATAACTCTGGAAGGTAAGATGGACAATTGTTGCTCGGAATTTTATGTTATAAAATTTGTTAAAATTTTTAAAATTGTAAAAGTTTTTAATTTTAAAATGTTTTACAATTTTCGATGTTATTCAAAAATATATCATATATGAAAAATGTTGCGAGAATCTCTTACACATTAGTCATGGGTGAAATAAATCTATTTTTGTAGGATGGTACAGAGGGGAAAAGAGAGCCACGAAGTTCGCTATCCCAAGAATTTGGCGGGAACCCACTGACCACTCGCGTAACTGCTACTTCTGCATGATGGACCCTTCCAAACGTCGGACTGGCAAGAATGCACCTGGTATCACGTATCCTGACCTTCCTTCATCCATCGCCCCGGGGCCACACTGCCCTGAGCTCCCCTTACCCACTCCTCCGGAGGGAGAGCAGCCGTCTTTAGAAGAGAACAGCAAGTCAGAGAGCGAGGAAGACGTTGTAGATCCAGATGACAATTTCAGAGGTGGAGCTGAGGACAGAAACCACACTACCCCAACCAAAAAGACCTCAACGATTTGATCATAGATCTTGGTCTCACCAAGTCCAATGCCGAGCTTTTGACGTCTAGGCTCAAGCAAGGGAACTTGTTGGATGAAAGTGTGCAAGTCGCAGATCAGAGGAAGCGTCACCAAGCTTTTTCCAGCTTCTTCACCCGTCAAGATGGACTCTGCTTCTGCCACAATGTTCCCAGTCTGTTCGAGGTAATCGGAATCGCCTGAAACCAGAATGAGTGGCACCTCTTCATCGACAGCTCATCCAGGAGCCTCAAAGCCGTGTTGCACCATAATGGGAATAAGTACCCGTCTCTTCCTCTGGCTCACTGGGTGCACCTCAAAGAGGATTACAACAGCATCAAGACCTTGCTGGACGCCTTGAAGTATGGTGAGTACGGCTGGGAGGTCATCGGAGACTCCAAAATTATTGCATTCTTGATGGGTCTCCAAGGCGGTTTTTCCAAGTTTCCCTGTTATCTTTGCCTTTGGGACAGCAGGGACACCAAGGCGCACTACCACAGGCGGGATTGGACACAGCGGAACGAGTTCTCTGTGGGGAGGAACAACGTCAAGTGGGAACCACTAGTGGACCTCCGGAAGGTGATGATGTCAACACTGCACATAAATTGGGCGTTATGAAACAATTTGTCAAAGCTCTAGATAAGGAGTCGGCAGCCTTCAAGTACCTTCAAGACTTTCTTCCCCAAGCTGTCTGTGGCAAAGGTCAAAGCCGGTGCCTTCGTCGGACCACAGATAAAGAAGATCCTGAAGTGCAATGAATTCCCCAAGAAGCTCACTAGTACGGAGAAAGCGGCTTGGAACAGCTTTGTCGCAGTGGTTCGGGGCTTCCTGGGCAATCACAAGGCCGAAAACTATTTGGAGCTGGTTGAGACTCTGGTGAAGAACTACGGCACAATGGACTGCAGGATGTCCCTCAAAGTCCATATCCTTGATGCTCATCTTGATAAATTCAAGAGAACTTGGGAGCGCACTCGGAGGAGCAAGGCGAGCGCTTCCACCTGGATATACTGGGCTTTGAACGCCGATACCAAGGACAGTATAACGAGAACATGATGGGAGACTACATTTGGGGGCTGATTCGTGAAAGAGATTTACAGTATAATCGTAAATCTCGATAAACTACTCACTTCTAAATCTTTTGTGGTCATTTTTGTATTACTTTAGTATAAATACATGTTAATTTTGATTTATATGTTGTTTTTTCTGACTTTATGCGAACGAAAAGACACAAATTCCCCCGTTTTCTCATTGGAAATAGGTAAATTTCAAAATATCACTGTCCTGGTCACAAAAGCAAAGTTTGTGGGGAATAATAGCCATTTTCTATACTTTTGAGGCATAAGCAATTACGAAATAACACTTACTACCCAGGAACAAAAATTGTGTTACATTGTGTATTCATGTTCTGCTAGAGATTCATGACTTTCATAATTTCTCGGATGAATTCCATTTGCTTGTTATACAAATAGACCTGGCAATCATGAAACTGAGTAAACAAATTTAATTTATTATCAAAGCATCTAACTTGAAAACAATAATAAGGTTTTCCTCTGCTGGCTTGTGGATATAGAATAGGTCCGACTGACCCTCCTACGTGTGGTATGTGGTGACTAATTGAAGCTAAGTGGTCGCCGTGAGATTCATCCGGTGATGATGTTCAGAGAAAGACTTCAAGGACTTGGACGTTTCAAAAGAGTGCGGTTTATAAAGAACATAAAATTTAGCTTACCCTTTATATTTTGTCTTGCGGTGCATATTTAACTTTTTCGGGGGAATTCGCTTTTACCATTTTCACTAACTAGCTTTTGCTCAGCATTATCTAGTAGGGATTGTGCTGATGTGTCGTTAAACCACATACATATGTACATACATACATACATATGTATGTGTGTATGTATGTGTGTGTGATTGGATTTTTAACGTAGCTTTAACAATTTTTCATTCATATCGCTACGATGTCTGCAGTGTGGCGGTTTAGAGTGATGTCTAGCACTGGGGTATCATGCCGCAGACATGTAGCATGATGTCCCACCCAGTCACATTATCCTGACACCAGGCCGACCAGTCCTAAGACTAACCATTTTTATAAGTCTTTGGTATGACTCGGCCCGGGATCGAACCTGCGACCTCCCGCATCCGGGGATGACGTTCTAACCACTAGGCCAAGTGAGCGGTTTACAAACATACATACATACATACATACATACATACATACATGCATACATACATATGTACGTACGTATGTACGTACGTGCATACATACATACATACATACATAGATACATACATACATATGTACGTACGTACGTACGTGCATACATGCATACATACATACATACATAGATACATACATACATATGTACGTACGTACGTACGTGCATACATACATACATACATACATACATACATACATACATACATATGTACGTACGTACGTGTATACATACATACATAGATACATACATACATATGTACGTACGTACGTACGTGCATACATACATACATACATACATACATACATACATACATATGTACGTACGTACGTACGTGCATACATACATACATACATACATACATACATACATACAGTCTCTTATTACCTTTGAAATTTCATGTATACATATCTAGTCTAAAGGCGTGTTGTTTCTAAAATACTAATGATTGTTTAAATGCGTTGGTTTAAAGTTTAATTTTAATGATTTTAAATGCGTTGGTTTAAAGATTAATTTTGCTTGATTTTAAAAAAAAATAAAAATTCTTAGCATGCATTATGTGCTCAAAAATGTGTCGTGGCTAAAGGTGACCTGTAAGTTTGGTTGA
>JAECUM010045131.1:0-13079 GCA_016617855.1 Megalonaias nervosa
TATATATATATATATATATATATATAAATATGCACACACACATACACCTTGGTGATCATGAGAGTGACACACACAATGCTTACAACAGGTCGCAAAATGTGAAATTTAGATCACAGCGACCTTCAGTTGTGGTAAGGATGAAATAATAATAGAGACATATAGTCATATAGTGTGATGATTCCATCATGAATAGCGCTTGAGAAATAAACTTAAACCACAAAATATAACCAAAGTAAGAGAAGTGTAAAAGATAGGTTACGGTGACCTACAAGAAGCTTCCCCTCACCAGGTTTCATGCCTCTGTAGGCATAGCAATATTGATACAGCGTGCAAAACACCCGAGCTAAAGGCAACAAACTTAACTAAGAGTATGCAACTAATGAAAATGTATTTACAAATATAGTCTCCTCAGCCCCCTCTCCAGAGTGTAAGTGCTGTGAAAACCACTCCGGCCCCACGCCGGTTAAAAAAAAGTACACACACTCACAAACGTACAGTCACTTTTCACTTGAATTTGACCATCGTTTTATTCTTGTGCACGTTTATTGGATATTATGCACACTCTGAACGAAAAACACATATACTTTTGCTTTAGTGCCCTTTCGAGCAAAGTTAGGGCCCATTTGAAATTTTAGCAACCCCACCCCACCCACCAAACACTTGACATGATCTGGTCCTGCCAAGAAAAAAAAATATGACATTTTAGAGTGGGTTTACATGTATATATACTTTTATCGCTGCGGACGATGACGCCAAACTGGTAGTACAGTGGTTGACCTCTACTTGAACAGAGGTCAGCTAAAAAGAAAGTAGGCCATAGGCCGTAGATAAAATGATCAAGTGAAATGATGCATTTAAAAGACTTAATGAAAGAAATTACATTATTGCTACTTATATAATTTATTATTATAAAAATAATAAAATGTAACTATTAATATGCATTAGAGCTTGAAAATTGAAACACATAATTCATATTCAAAACAAATGTGAATATACGCTGTTTCATGAATGTAAATAATAATAATAATAATAATAATAATAATAATAATAATAATATTTGCTTCATATGCAAGGAAATTATACACCTCTTGACATGATTTTAATTCATGCTATCCACGTGTTTTATGTCCTCAAAAGCCACCTATAGTTTTCAAATTATCACATACAGAACATAAAATTCAAAGTCTTTTTCATTTAAATGTCGGATTGTTTCGCCTCACATCTACCTTGATTACATATTCTTTATAACTTGTCTCATGTTCAAAAGCTTGAAATCACTGTCGGAATATGTTTAATTAGGACACTAAATTCGAATCACCATTGGATAATATTTTTGTTAGTTTGTTGGTTTGTTAGTTTTAACTGCACGTTTAAAACATTTTTGTTATATCATGCCGAGGAAATTAAACCTAAATGCCTTTACCAAGAACGTAACTAACCATTCGACCAGGCTTGGGTCTGGGCGGATAAAAATTTTGCGACCCTTGTATTACGAATCCCATACTGTACCTACTGAGTTGCGGCGAAAATCCTTTTTAGTCATTTTGCAATCTCCATTCCATCAATGGTGCGTTTGAAGGGAAAATCTGAACATTATTCAAAAAAACAATATCATTATTGAAATACATGTGTAAACTTCCTGTGTATATGTTAAACAATATTCCTTTCGTTGCAGTATGATTTTGCTGTTGTTGTTTTGGGTTTAACGCCATTTCTCAGCATATGATAGATACATGGCGGCCAGTATAGCCGGAAGAGGAAGAACCCGGGAAATCCTCGGTAAGAACCACAGAAGCTACTGGCTTTCTTTCTCAAATACCCACACTGGCCGAGCCCGAAACTCGAACCCACGCGGACACATGTGAGATGGCAGTGATTGGTAAAGGCGAACGTTTTATACCACTTGGTTACACGGGTCCCGGCAATATGAAGTAAATAGCAATCAAAATATCAAGTCAAATTCTCAAACTACTTGCCACTACCATTATGTTACCTGCCGATAAGCTCTATGTGGATATGTTATTGGGTATCGCTCATTTACATAATTTGGTGGTCGCGATAAGGAGCATATATTGTTGTCTCATATCAGATACTGAAAGTGGGCCACATGTTTGTCAAGGTGAAAACATACACGTACAATCATTAACGATTAAGAACAGGCTTAAACTCGTAATAGCATTCATTTATTAAATATGTAATAAAGTTTTTAATAATCTGGATATTAGGGTCTATACAACATAACCCTACTATACTAATAAACAATTAATGCTACTACTCTATGGACTATCTATCTATCTATCTATCTATCTATCTATCTCTCTCTATATATATATATATATATATATATATATATATATATATATATATATATATATATATATATATATATATATATATATATATATATATATATATATATATATATATATATATATATATATATATTACAACTATATGGTCTTAAACAAAGTAATAGAAACTAGCGAAACCAACAAGTTTTGAAAAATTCAATAAATAATTTATTTCCCTAGAATACAAAGAGAAAATTTAAAAAGGAACTTACAGCAATACGAATTAAATCCAAATAGTCCAAAAAGTTCTATTACTGGTCCTAACGAATGAAGGTCTAATTAAAATCAAGTGGTGTTCGAAGTAAGATCCAACGCTGAAGGCGTTGTAGTCGTGAATGTACTAATGTACCAGTAACCTGATGTACTAACAGTCTTCCAATTAATCACAATAATATTCACAATAAAATAATCCAAGATGTCCTTGTCTGAATTCACTATAATTTCAAGTTAATGTTTCTGTACAAGAGTATTATTTAAGAGCACTTTGTATTTCCAGTAAATAATAATTTGAACAAATAGTTTCACCCAAATCAAATATTGAACACAACAGTAAAGCTGATTCTGCCAAAAGATGTTAAATCAAGAATGAATAATTTTTCAAGTAACAAAAGAAAACCCAGGATGAAGGTCAAGTTCATTTTTGGAAAATTCTAAACTGTCAACAAGATAAAATCTGTTACTAAAATTATTATAAAGAATGTGGTAAACATCAGGTACAACAAGCTATTCCATGGGGAATACCAATATCCTAGATCCAGACCAAATAAATGTTTATTTTTATTGATAATGATCCTAATATTTAACCCACACTCATGGGGAAAATTTAACTATGAAATCTTTGTTTATCAAAATAAAAGTTACTGGTTAGGTACAACATGAACTTGATTTTGAACACGGTCAAGTCCGAAATACATTATATATATCATCTAATCACGGAAAAAACCTAACAAAAAAAAAAACAATATAAATTAAATATACGTAACAATATATACAAGAATTGAGAGAGCATTTTGCATAGAATCTAGCATTTTGCCTCCGTTCATGTAGCTCTCTTCTTTATCAGCTCTTATCACACTCCAATACTCGCCTTTGCCGATCTTTACCGATCACTGCCATCTCACCTCTGTCCGCATGGGTTCGAGTCTCAGGCTCGATCAATGTGGGTATATGAGAAAACTAGCCAGTAGCTTCCCGTGGGTCGGTGGTACTTACCTGGGTTTTCCCGGGATTTTCCTGCACCAGTTATAATGGCCGCCATTTGTAGCCGATCTTACGCTGAGAAATGGCGTTAAACCCCCAAAACAACAACAGCAACAACAACGCTCCAATACAAAACTGTATTCGCACACCCTCCTGTTTATTTTTACCCACGTACCAATTTTAAAAACGAACAGCATCACGGATATAAATAAATGCACAAATCTTAGTTATTTCATTCACTGAATAATAATTTCTAACTTGACTGTCGCCAAGGGGTCGTTGACACTGTCGACTTATTTGTGTTTCAAAACAACGGAAGATCCCGATGTAAACAAGCACACAGACTGCTCATTGTCATTTTCTGGTTTATGGAACATTCCATTTCATTAAAACTGTGTCGTCTGCGTCCAATACATGCAATATCTAGTTTAAATATTCTAAAACAAATTGAACAAATAAAAAGGATGTACTTTTTGTATACTTTTGTTGAAAAAGATGCAACTCAAAAATGTAGTGAATTACTGAGATTAACAAAGACGTGAACTACATCACATCTGTTGCTTGAAAACAGACTTGCTCATGCAAATATGGCGACCCGGTCAAAAAATGTACAGTGTTTGGGACCCCATAGCGACAATCAGGTTTAAACTTATAAAAAATAAAAGAAATGACTGAGTTTTGTGCATTTTTTGTATCCTTAGAGCCTTTTGTTTTAAAAATCTGTAGGGGGTACAAAACAAATGGGATACAATAGTTTGAAATGTTTGAAATACAGCAAAGCAGGAAATTAAACGTGGCGCGGCATGATCTGTGCCATGATGCATTTTCCTTATGGTATATGCCCTATTTTTATTAATACTTTGCATTGCCGAATGATATGAAGGCATTTAAATGATTGTTACAGATCTAATAATGATGGCTTGTCCTTACCTGAAATATGCAGATATATAAATGTCGGTGGCAGTCTTCTGTTCGCTTTTTTTTTGTGAACTAGGCCTAAGCAAATTGAGCGAATGTTCATATTCTACCTTATAATCAATCACGGAGAATCCACAACTGTTATGGGCGAAACTTCAATGTGCATTCTCATGTGCATATAGTCAACTTGCATTTGAGTTGACGCTTAAAACGACTGATTGCAAATAAATAAATTTCACATTAGTTGCACATGGGTATGCAGAATCACAACAATTATCAGATACTGAAATGAACAAACCCGTGATCTACACCTACATATAGATCCTTCCGCGTGACCGAAAATCCAGCTAACGCTTATTGGTTGGAGAATATACAAATTACAATACGATTACCTCATTTGTATCCCCGTGCAAGAGGTCAAACGAAGAGAGAGAGAGAGAGAGAGAGAGATGCAAAACACTGACTGACTTCATTTAGGACCTTCATGTTTGGTTTCGTTTCAGCACATTACAGGCTATATATACCCTAGAATAGCTGCTAGCAAATGGCGCCCTATGCGTACCATGCAATCGCCCCTCTCCCATAACTTCTCCTCAAATTTGGCGCCCCAATTATCTTGGCAACCACCTAGTTCGCCTACATGGTGGCCATTATGTTTGGCGGAGGAAGAACCACCGACCCACCGGATTCTAGTGGAAAGCATTCTTAGATATCCATGTTGGCCGAACCGAGGCTCGAACCCGCACAGATAGAGGTGAGATGTCAGTGACCTGTAAAAGCGAACGCCTTTGATACCTCGGCCACCGGTGACCCCATTCATGGTCGGAAGTTAAAGAATTCAATGCTTTACAAGATTATAATGGCCGAACAAATCCGTAAATTAGCAAAATCATTTGTCGAGAATTTCATGTATATTAAGACCTTCCTTCGTAATGGTATTCAGATGTACCCTATCCGTTTTCATAGGTGAAGATGGCAGGGTTAGTGACGAAAGTAGCTAGAATGGGCGACCTCTGGCTCATACCTAATTTGTACCAAATCAAATCGACAGCTGAGTGTTGACAAAGTGGGTTTCGTAACTAAAACGAGAATCGGTTTCTGAATCGCTTATAAATTATATGAACTCAAATCGATAGTTGAATACGTAGAAAGTGGGGTTCTTACTTGCACAAGAATAGACACCTAACTCATTTATAAATGTATAAAATGAAATTGATAGTATAAATTTCAGAAAGTGAGTTTCTTAAGCACACGGTGGTCGGCTACTTGCTCACCTGGAAATTTATGGGAAAACAAGAACTTGATAGTAGTGGGCTCAGAAAGCGGGTCTCTTAATCACTGGAGGGATCATATTTCTAGCCCGTTTTATTACTACACTGTATTGCATGATACGGAAGCCCATTAGTGCCAAATTATATCTGTCAAAAAAAATAAATATATTGCGAATAAACGAAATACTTATTGTGAATATTCGCAAACGTATTACGTGTATTCGCAATAGTATTGTGCTTATTCGCAAAACGTATTGCGAGTATTCGCAGTGTATTGTGAATATTCGCAATAAGTATTGTGTTTATTCACAATATATTTATTTTTTGCCAGACACAATTTGGCACTGATGGGCTTCCGTAGCATGACTACAAAATGGCAGCTAAAATATAAGGCCAGAACATAAATTCAATAAACCCTTGATTGTTATTCCCATGCCATGCTGAACTACAAAAGAATGAATACAATGCCGTGTGTTATACAGAAAGAGAAACATGCATTACTGCATGTAAAATTGTATGAGGGAAGGCCAATCAGTGACATTTATTTTATCTATTCCTGTTGGCTTCAAAGTGCCGCCAGACACTATATAATAGCCTGACAGGAAATCAATGATGGAATGTGAATCCTACTGCCATACATAGCCGAATGAATAGCTTGGTATGTTAAAATAGCAATCACAATATTGATAAGTTCGTGCATTAACTCAGTCACTATGGTGGTTCGTTATCTAAATGAAAGGTTGGGGTTTGAATCACAGCAGAGGTGAAAACAATATGTAATGAAGATAATATCGTAGATTAATACCATTGCTTCAATAACGTAGAATGAAAAACGTGAATTAGTTATCGCCATAAAGTGAAAGGTCAACTATAATTGTGCTACAAGACATATATTACAGCCGACAAACTCTAGATATCATTTGGTTATAGGTATATATTCAGGTGCAACACGATAAAACTGAAAAACTCTATTATGGAGCCGTCAATTTTTTTTAAAAAATATAAATATTATTCTTTTTTTGTAAACTAACTAATTTAGAAAAAGTTTAAAATAAAATCTTAAACAAGTTTGTAAGTGAGCTCAACCAGATTCTTTACCACAAAGCTGCCTTTCAACTTGACATTGATAGCTTTTGCCGTTTTCAGTTTGCCAGATTGATCTTCAAAAATCACAAGCTCGCCTGGATGAACGTCAACAACAACGCAACTGGTAAACTCATTTCCGCTTTGGTGGCAACACTACATATTATCTTTTCAATGGTGCCTGAATAACAATAAATACAAACGATGTTGTGAGGAATGTGACAAGTCGGAATTGTGACATTATGATAACCTTGTGGGGGGAGTTGAATTAAAGGTAATTTGATAAGTTTGAAAGTATTCCCTTGTAATCTAAATTTCAGTTGAGATTGTTTAAAGAATGTGAAATGCAATAAATGTTTGAAAAAGAACAAGTTCGGAAACACGTTCAGTTGTTCCATGACCTTTAATACCCGAATGTCGAGTATCAGGGCTGTTGGTCATTTCGTTCAAACATTCTTTTGCAGCGAATGGTTAAATTATGTATGGCAAATAGATAGAAAACAAATTCTTGTTCGTCTACTTTATACAAATGCAAGTATGTGGGCAAAAAGAGTGTATCAATCTTATATTCTGCATATAAAGGTTAACATGAGAGAGAGAGAGAGAGAGAGAGAGAGAGAGAGAGAGAGAGGGAGAGAGAGAGGGTTATTAATATTTTATCAGAGGATAATGATGATATATGCGTCGGAGAGAAATCAATCACTGTGAAGAAAAATTCTGCATGTCATATTTTCACGAACATACATTTCTGACGCAATGTTCTGAAACTTGTGATGCGACTAAATTATGTTACTATGGATAAATGATATTCACTGAACAAAGATAAGTGTGACACACGGACAAACAGACAGGTGTAAACATTAAACAAGATGTTTCCCTTCTAAAAAAGAGTGGTTTTTCCTCGTTCTCCTTCGCATTTGTCTGTCTGTCAAACTACGTTATTTAATACCTCAAAAGTTAAAGCATCTGTGGGGTAGGGTTATGCGTAGACATGGTTTTATTTTCTTGTACTTAATTTAACATTGTTAATCCCAGCATCTTATATTACGGGATCGTTCTTTACAAGAGTACCAACGGCACAATGTCGAAGACTTCATGGGCGCCTGCACAAAGGGGCAAATGGGGGGAGCACTTGTTGCCCCCTCCCCCCCCCCTTACTGCTATCACCTTGTTAGGGTCGTCTACTTGTTATGGCACCTTTGGTTTGGTATTTGTTATCTAAGAAATAACTGACCACGGTGTTATTACCAGAATCGAGTAAATAATAACATAAAGTATGATATTAATGGATGGAAAAACAGAGATCTGAGCAGAGATATAGAATAGAACAACACGAGCCTCCTATGAAAAATATAACAATTCAATCAATTACATAAACAAAATGAAATTGAAATGACATTTGAATAATACACATTCTCATAGAAATAAAATTACTAAATTTATAAGAAATGCAATTAGCCGTTCTGTTATACCAATTAAACAAATTTCATAGAATCGAGCGAACGATCGAACTTATTTTGCTCAGCATACCTGCATAACCTTGTGCTTCCGGTCCTCTCAAAGTCAACGTTGCGGATAGGTCAGAGTCGCCGTATTCCATTTTCTCTTCTCCCTATTTCTTCATCCTCTCCGAGTTAACAACCGTAGTTTGGTTGTCAGCTCTCTTTTCCACTGCGTGGTACATATCTGGAGCTATTTTTCACCTTCAAAATAAACACATAAATACGCAACCTAAACATTTGTCAGGTTTTTTTACTTCTGGGATCGAACGGTTGTCCCCACTATTATTATGTCTGATATTTTTATCATAATTCAATAGAACTATGGCTAATATGGGTCAGTTCGCAACCCTATTTCCATTAAATTAATGTCTCTTCTCTAGCAGCTAGGCGCATTCCTAAATGGAACCGTGACATAACCTAGACACTATAAACCATACAACGACCTGTGGGCTATAAATCACTAATTGGACTATGTGTCGGTCACATGCGCCGATTTCTTGATAGAAAAAAATTACAACTTAATTACACGAATTAATTCATGGACTACACGTCTTGTCCTAACTACATTACTTGCTAACTATCAACTCATTGGCATAATATTTCCAGACATAGTAAAATCAGTTCTTAACAAACATGATACATATCATTTAAGACAGATAAACTGACATATTCACACAGTTTGTATGGGAAGTAATGCATGTAATTCTTAGAATACATTATTCCTATAACATTCAAGACAAAGGCATCCAAACCATTAACTTCCGAACTCACGGAAAGTTGATGTATGAATTAAAACGAATAAATTCAATAAATAGTTACAAATTTATATCAAGAAACAGATCGAGACAAACCATGTGCTTTTCGAGACTTGCCTTCTTTTCTATGAAGCAGAAACTCTCTTTTCTGTGCCACTCAACTTCCAGAAATCCGTACCTTAGACAATTTTTTAACTAAAAAAGATACTTGCTATTTTGCCTAGGAGTCAGGCTTCCCCTTCACAGAAGAAAACTTGGACTGATAATTGCGCGAAAAGGAATAATTAAAACATTTATTTTCGGCTGGGAAACTATCACCCGTCGTTTAGCTTAGCCAATCAGGATTAACTTTATCTAAGCGCCAAATACTTAACCCCCCGAGTCAGCGTTTCCTCTCTATCTGTCTGACCGTTATCCCAGCGGGTCCTAATTAAAATCAATCATGCCTCCAAACAAGAGCATCACATCCACCGCAGCAAGCTATTTATCGGGGGCCTAACCCATACGTCAGATTTAATTGCGACAAGACTGAGTTCAATTATCGTGCAGTAATATTTTCTTCAAAAACTCTCTCTGTTATACACCTCTAAACATATTTTGGCCTAGATCCGTAAAACTTAATAGCCCCCCCCCCCATAATTCTGCGGGCGCCTTGGAAGACTTTATAAAGAAATAAGGTTAGAACATCCCTTTGATCAGGTTTCTTCTTTGCTTCTTTCTACGGGAGTAATATTGTTGATCTATGACGAGTGTTACTATATCCCTCAATTTATCATCTGACTTTATGCTGAGCAAAATACTTCCATATTCATGTCTTTATCTTTTGTTAAACCTTTCCACTACAGATGCTTTCTTGTTTAATGAAGTTTGAAAAATATGCAATATTTTCCCTTTCTAAAAAATCTTCAGGACACTGAGGTAAATCTCTTGTCGTGCATCAAACTTTATCATTTCATGCTTCCTCTCTTTGCAGATTTCTACAAAGGATTCGTGTATGTCATTTAACTTGCTCATTTTTACTGTTCAACCCAACAGTATTTTCAGAAAGACTTAAAACAAATCTCCATTTGTGACACCAGTCGCATACTATGTTTAACATATATTCCACATCAGTTTCGATGTAAGAAATTAGCAAGTCATCTTGATACGAATATATACTGTCATTTTCAGCTTGAATACCTTTACCTAGAGTTTTCAAGTCTAGAGAAAAGTCATTGATAAATAAAGCTAACACGGCAAGAGACAAACTGTCGACTTGCCCAAATTCACCTTTACACCTGAATAATATAATGTAATATTGTTATTCACCAGAACACAAATCTCATTGCTGTTGCAAATATTTTTAAATAGAATCATATATTTTTCTATCGATACCATTTATCAGTCTTGCGAAGTAAAAGGTATCCGTTAACAAAATCATAGGTTTTACGAGCGGATTGTATGTATTGCATGTCCATGCTCAATAATTTACCCCATTGAGAATACTCATCTAGATAGAAGAATTTCTTCCCGAAAACCGTTTTGTTTATCCACCATATAATTATTTGTTTCCCCCAAATTAGTATCCGGATAGTTAAGATAACAAAATATTTTTACAGTGTCTGGATATTTAAGAAAACACGATATATTTTTGCTGCAGCTAATAAATACTTAATCGCCCAAGGTTGGCTACAGGACAAGACATTTTCGAAGAAACCATAGTTGCAAAATGTTGTCAATTTTGTTTCTTTCGGTTCTTTTGATTCATCATATTTTGTAGTTGCAGTGTTGATTTTGTTTATTATTGCTGTATAAAGAATCGCTCTGCAAGGTTCAATTTTCTGCTCTAACTAACACGTTATATTTGACCGACGATTTAAATGGGGGAGGGGGCAACAATTTTCTTTGCAACCACGATATTTTTTCTTCAAGTGATATAATGGTCAGAATTAGTGCTTGTTTTCTACAGATCTGAGAAAGGTTAGTTTTTCAAAAATATTTGCGGGGCGATACATTAACCAAAATAACCACAAGCCCCCTCCCCCCCCCTTCCCCCAAACCGAAAATTAAACTGTTAGTCTCAAAAGTTATTAGGAACTATTGGAAGAACACATCTAATACCACTCGACTTAATCCTATGACTCGTTATTCCGGTCACACGAGTCAGAGCAATATCATAAGCTTAAAGTCAGCTGAGCTAAAAGAGAAAACTTGTTTCTTTAAAAAAAATTAAAATGAACAATGTTTTTGAAGCGATTATTATTGTCCACCCCCAGGATCCATATTTTACAGGGTGAATGTCATAGGCTTTGAGTGACTTCAAAAGACAGCCAGTATGATCACTAATAGAAGCAAAGTTTATATGTCAGTAATTACCTTGATTAGCCACTACAACTGAGGCCTCGTATGAAATACATGCAGTCAACTCGTATAATTCCTATCTTCATTTACATATACAAACTGGATAAAAATTACAGCTTCCGAAACAGCACAAGCTCAGGCAATTTGATACTAGATAACTCATTAATGTCGGTTGTTACGACCCTGTAGTTAAATTACATATGTGTTAAAATTTAAATTCTTCTAATTCTTTGTTTCATTTTTATTTTATTTTTATATCACTAAAAGTTATTGTTATTATGGTGATGATTATGTTAGCAAGGTCTAATAGTATGTTAGAAACATCATATTTATTTAAAACGTAAATGTGACTCGTGTAAGCACGATTTTTGCATGACGGTTTTTCGTATCAAGTAAACAGTGAGAAAGAGCTATGTAAATGATTGGCTGGGACCACGTTATTACTTGTTTACGCTTTTGTAATGTCCAGATGTATTGCGAAATCACACGTGGTCTTCATGCGTGTGTACATGTAATGACGCATTAGCTTGTTTTAAATGCTCAGTTATCTGTAAGAAATTTTCAGTCATAGTCGTAGTCGTAATCGTAGTCAGTCGTAGTTCAGAGTCACATCATAACATCTTACAGAGTTTATAATACCTTAAGAAAGGTATTTCTGTGCTGGAAAGAGTTGCGCATTCGTACGAGGAACAACATGTGTGTTGTTAATGGTGGTAGCTGTATTTCATCTACTTTCTAAATAATTATTTTCCCTGGAGAACAACACTACTGGCTTTGGACAAAGATATTTGATGAAATTACTTCTAAATCGGAACAGAACAATACAAAATGTGCTTTACAGTGAAAATTCTGGACATTCTGTTAGCCTTCGTCTGACGTCATCATCCGCCATCTTGGAACGGAACTGAGATTCAGACTGTATCAATTTAGAACTGTTTATTCACAGGACTTATGTGTTCTCACAAATTTAGAACAATTTTTTGGATCTTCTTCGTAAATCGTAAGTCTTGTTTCACATATTTACCTTCTCTCCGTGTTTTCTAGGGAAATAAATTATTTTTGTTAAAATTTACAAAGCTTGTTGTCTTCACTCTTTCTTTGTGTTACTTTGAACGAGCCGATACGTAACACGGTGGATCTGGATCATCATCGAACTTGACCGAGATGCTCATACATTCCGAGTTTAATAAAATCAGGTCAAAAATACAGCATCCAGAGTGGTAACAAGCTCAGCCAATCGCATGCAAGATGATATCATTAACATGCATATATCAACTCGTCTGGGATATTTGTGATATAGACCTATAGTCCATGTTTGATTAGATTAAGTTTAAAATAAATGGCATTCTGGATGGTCCAACAAATGCTGAGACGAACGACGTCCACACGGCCCTAACATAAGCTAACCAGGACGCACAGCCAAGTCAGCTAAATGCTCCACAGCTACATGCACTGGAGTGACATTACTCCAACAAGTCTTTTAGCAACAATGATCATTGCTAACATCACTGTTTTTAGGAATACAAAGAATTCAGAATTTAACGCAAATTTCACTATTGGTTATGCTTCATCGCTGTTTCATGTACCAGAAAGCAATTGGCAGTGGGCGCAAGACGAGGTCCATAAATGGTGTCATTCTTATATATATATATATATATA
>JAECUM010045132.1:0-19619 GCA_016617855.1 Megalonaias nervosa
TACCGTAAAAATCCTTTTGGTGGTGCCAATCCATACGAATCAAAACAAACAATTCCATGTGGATCAACTGCGTATGCAACCCAATAAGTACCTTGACCAGAACGTCCATCGATATTAATGATGCCGGTTTCAACATGGTTTCGGTTTCCGATAATTGATCACGCATGAAAACACATCTGAAGTATTTTTTATGTTTAATCTCCGAGCAGCATGAAGAAAATCAAAGTTGGACATGGGAAGTTTTAGCGAAGCGCTCCCGGCAGTCTCAGACCTTGACCATACCGGGTTCCTGGTAATCTTAGACCCCGTCCTTTGTTTATCTTTTGAGGTGTTTACGCCGTGTCTTCTTGCTTTTATCAGTGCCATACCGGCAGCTGTTCCAACGGCACACATGTGCAGCTGCTTTTGCAACAGTTGAAGACGCTGCTGAAATTAGCTTTGGTAATTCCGCTAGAAACGGAAATATACCACCGGTTTTTGTTGTGTCGCTGATCGCATTCGCAGAAAGATCAAGTCAAACACCAGTTCTCGCTTTCTTGGCGTCATTGTTATGTTTGAGTTGACGTTCAGTCAAAGATAATTTATTTGGGCCCTACAACCCGCTTATTTCAGAGTTAATTTTGCCCCAAAATTCTTCTTCGATGCGGATTGTAGTTTTTTAATCTGACCAGGTATCAGAGTAACATTGACATGATGATATGACATTATAACATCATGAATGATCTAATTACAGATCGGTAGCGATCCGATTACATGTTTGGAGAACACTTACATGTTCGGAAAACATTAACATATTTTCTACGGACGCATCAATGACTCTCATTCGTCCACCAACACCTTGAAGCAATATTGATTTGTCTGACAAAATAACAGCGATTTCTTTGTAACCACCACCTGGAGCGGGACAAACAATAGGTCGCAAGTGTCCATCAATGACTGACTGTCTGAATAAATCCAAATCTTCCAACAAGAAATAATATATCGCATACAACGTCGAGATATCCCGCTGAGATATCTGCAGGCTCGAGTTGACATTCTGATTACGCCCCATAAATCTCCTCAAGCTATGATACGCCCGTGCAACATTGTTTTGATAAAAATTCAGTATTATGTCTTCGGATGGTTCTTGATGTCCATTTATCCTCAGCGCGAAATCGTAGACATCTCCAATCTGTCAAACACCATTGGGTTTGCTGTCTGATCGTTATACTTGCTTGCACGGTGAAATGCCACGAATATGTGTCGTGGTGCTGAAATTTCCTGCAGTGATGCGATCTGCCATGAAAATATTCCTGCTATACCTGGAGCTGTGTCTATGGTCATTGTGAGCCACGACATGTTGACTTGCCGCCGTTATTCATGAACGATAATAATCGTTGTTCTTCTGTCAGCGACGGAATCATCGTTCGAATCCATAATGCCAGCTTTGTTAGTATTACTTACCAGCACCACCCCCACCAATCCCAGCACGCCACATAGCATCGTTGCAGGTGACCCTTCGAGCCAGCGCAACTGCTCCGAAGATAAGTTTTCTAACATGTCTATAGAATCCGAAGATATGTTACAGTGGTATCACACATGAAGATCCACCTGAGATAACCGTGCTGCAAATCCCAGGTTAAATTCTGGATTAACACACTGTAGTGTCTCAAAAGCAGCGGCTGGTCGAGGTTTCATTCCAGCTGGTTGTGGATTAACGGCGCTGACCAGCTCTACTTGTACCATGAGATGTTGCCTATCGTCGGGATGGTCAGTAATGTCCTTTGCGAACATCATGGATGGACCGGCGGACCGTGAATAGTCATCGGTGTATCTTGCAAGATCGATAATTGTCGTAGCAACATCAATGTTATCAAGTCATGCTTCGCTTAGATTTCACTGCCATTAACGATATATCTGGTAATGTTTAACAACGCCATAATACAATTGTTAACGAATCCATTTGCTGCATATGCGGTATCATCATTTTTCACAAGTTTACCATGAACGTCAATAAATGCCTCGGTGGGCAAGAAATACTTTGGTGTATCTTGGACTAGTAATTCGATTTGTCCACATTGGTCTGGTTCTCGTGCTTCATAAGAATAATACTGATAATCACGCACAGACTCATCCTTGAGTACTGGTACATCCATGTCAAATGCGGGATCAGACACACGCTTAAACATTTTTATTATATTCGCTGTTGTACCAACATTAATCAATAAGTGGTTGGTTAGCGACGACGACGGGTCAGACCACTACCCGCTATTAGGTTTGCGGTTATTTTTTTATCTCGTCGGAGGCTTGATTTGTCAGTGAGGGCACACCAGCTAATTCTTTCAACCACTCCTTTGCAGCATGATTTATTATTTTGCTGACACTTTTTGGCATCACTTCGGTGCTGGGTAGTTTTACTGGATTGCTTGCGCTGGAATGCTTCACATTCTGCTGTGGTTGTCGTCTTCCTAATCGTTCGAGTCTGTCTCTTTACCAGCAACATCACCAATAATGCCAATACCCTTATCACGAGCAACATCGATGGCTTTCCTACCTAACTGTTTTGCAATCAGGATAGGTTTTGGATCTATCCTTCTAAAACAACCTTGAATGAAATCGCCAAGTCCATCTCCGTAAATCATTTTATAAACTGGTAATCGTGAATTTCTTACCTTGACGCTTTCAGATCTACGTTGGGCATGTGTATAATCATGTTATTTTGCTATCGTCGATCAAATTGATCACTCACTGTAGTAATCGTCGGTAATTTCATCGAGCAGCACCTGATAGACGCCACTGTCCATGACGCCACCCGTTAATAAACGCAGACAAAGAACAGCAGCTTCATTGATGATTTCGTGGGAATTGTTGCCATCTCGTCTTCCACCAGTCAGAATTCATAGTCGGTGAACATCAGCGAGGACGTTATTGGGACAAAGTTTATCTTGAATCACTGGCGACTCCCCGGTCACATTGCCACTTTGTTTCCTACGACGTCGATCGCGCGTGGCAAGGCCACTTACGGTTGGTCCTTCGGGTGGTACTGGTTCTGGTTTAGGAGAGTGCTGCTGGAGTTCCTTTGATGCAGCTGTTCTCTTTTCCTTTGTTGTTTTAGGCCTAGTTTTTTTATTTGATTTTATTCTTTCTTCTTTCGTTTTTTCAAGTTCACACATCAATTCTTTTTGTTTTCTTTCCTTTTCCAATTCTGCTCTTGCAGCATATTCATCTACTGTTTTTTGAAAGATTTCAAAATCATTGTCGTCCTTTTTGACTTGCTCAGTATTAATAGTAATCCAATATACATCTTTGACCCAAACAGCTGATTTCAAACTGTAAACATATTCAGGTTTTACGTATCGATCTCTATCACCATATCCAAATGCAGCAATTTCAGATACTTGGTCTGGATCCTTAATATTGGCGATACCTTCCTCAGTAAATTTATATATTATGTTGGTTCTAACTCTTGGTGGTGGTTGAACTTCGGGTGGTGGCTGAACTGGTGAAGGGGGGAGGGGGTTGGGTTGAAGACGGCCAGGAATATCAGTAGGTAATGTCTCAAGAGATTTTTGTGTTGCCTCAGTTGGAGCAACAATTGGTTTAAATAATTGTTCTGTACCCTCTGTAAATCCACATGAGTATCCTAGCGTTGTTGGAGCTGCTGTTTTACAGAATCACGGACTGGAAGATACTTCTTAATTGCATCAAGTCGTTGTCGAGCTAATTTTGCCGTAGGAGATTCCATCGTAAGCGCAGAATCCCTCATTATTATTATTAAAACAACGATTTAATTACAGATCACTATGTCAGCAGATATACAAGGGTTTACTATATTACAGTAACGTAACGTATTTTTTCAGCTACAGCAAATTGCCCAAATCTCAGTTATAATTCAAAATTTAGACATTACCCTGGTCATGTGTTTGCGCTAAAAATACATATGCGCTATTAACAATACGCGGGGTTTCCCAGCTATTTATACATTACCCTGGTCAAGTGATTGAATGCGCTATAACACAGCCAAAAATCGATTTTTGTATACTTTGTAGAGAAATCTACCTGTTACATTAAATATAAATACGTAATTGATAAATTATACATTTAAATGCGTGTGTATGTATAATGTGTGTCTGTCTGTTCAATAAGCGTATGATCATATAAATTATTTTATCATATATTCTTAAGTGAGACAGTGGCCGAAGCTGTAAGGAGTACAGACAAACTTTGAATCAACAAGTGAAAACGACTTCATGAGTTCGAGTCCAAAACGAAAAATACGATAGACATATTGTCAGCGTAGGCGATAAATGCTTTTATATGCCGCGATGCATGAAAAAAGACGAGATATACTTAAATAGGTAATTGTAAACTTATAAAGAAAACTAACCCAGGTGCAACTTGTCTGCCCCACCCTCCTCAAAAAGGACGTTCATTTTAATACGCCTGATATTCACTTGGGGGTGGGGGGTGCATGCTTGATCATAAATTAACTAACCAAAAACACTTTTTCGCACTTAGCGATCCAACAATTGCAATGGAAAAGAAAATGGAAAAAAGAAAATCCTCAAAATCTCTAGAAGTTAGCACTTACTGATCCAAAAATTGCAATGGAAGAGAAAAATATAACAATTACCCAAGATTTAAGAGATAACCAATGTCGTTCAACCTGGTGGCAGGTATTTCCTTTTACTATTTTTTGTAGATCAAATAAATTTGTCGGCCGCCATTTTATTTGTGGGTCTGCACCCCCACCCCACCTCCCCGGTTGCGTACTCATGCATACAAGCCTGGGATTAGTCTTTGGATAGTTTAACGAGTCAAAACTACTTGGCACAAACAGTATTTTTTAGTCCCGATTTTACAAAACGGGGCCTTGAGGGGCTCCCCCCTCCCCAAATCGGCCGACAATTTTTTCTCCGTCTGCCCCCCCCCCCCACTGCTTGGCAATAATATTTAGTTTTCGGAGCGGAGAGGTGGCCTGTATTTTTCTTTTTCAGCCGACATTTTTGTTTTTCATCACCATAGCATAATTTATGTTGTTTAACATCATTACTGAACATAATAGTGTTTTAGGTGTATAAATCAAAGCAAGAATATATATATTTTATTTATTAAGCTATTTTAGGACCGGACATTTTTCTTTAAAAAAAAAACCACAGTACCTCCACCCCACTCCACCCCACCCAAGAAAAGCAGAAGAACGTACTTTGCTGGAAAACACATGCATTGTTACAGACAGATCTTGTTACTGCGGTTACCTTTGGGCTGGAATAAAGTATATGAACGTACTACGACGCTCATATTTGTTACAGAAAAACATTGTTTTATATATATATATATATATATATATATATATATATATATATATATATATATATATATATATATATATATATATATATATATCTGTGTGTGTGAGTGTGCTGTGTGTGTGTGTACGAAATGTGAAAGAAAAAAATGTTTTGTTTGTTTCAAAAGCAATACTTAATTGCGTCAAGATCAATCAGAGTGAAACACAACTTGTGTACACTTTTGGATGCCATACCATGCAGTCACATTTTTGAGTTTCTCTTTTGTAAGTCGTTCCTGCTTTATCGCCTTTTGCAAGCGTACAACCTTATAATGACACCAGATGTATTTGAATATTAATTTGTTTAAAATGAATTTATTGTATGCAGTTGACCAAATATTGCGACTATAACATGTTTTCATCATTTTTAAACATCTGTCAACTTATCCTGTGTTTCTAACATGAGAATTACATGTAGAGGGGACAAGCACATTATTTCTGATGTTGGCTCAAACTAAGATACGTCTGACCGTTACAGCAATTTTGGTAGTCTTCTCGTCACAAGGTACCAATGCTACACTGTTATATTGTATAAATACTATTTTGGTACTGCGATAGGATGGCTGTTAAGCAACTTCCTTCCAGTATACACGTTAATTCTTTGTTCAGCTTTTTTGTTTGCTTTAGTCTAAATACAGGTGATATATATCTTGAGGGGAGGGGAGGGGGAAGAAGAAGGAGGAGTTGCTATTTTCCCATATTTGGTTAATTTGTTTAAACTTTCGATTTTCAATTCGTATGCTCACAACATTTAACTTAAAAATTAAAGTCAATTTCAAATAAAAACTAAACGAATGTTCGATAAAACCAACTTCACGTGCGATTATTTAGAAATTAGAATTTAAACTGATTTGATTTAGGAGAATCAAAGAAAGCAGCTTTAATTTCTGAGAGAGAGAGAGAGAGAGAGAGAGAGAGAGAGAGAGAGAGAGAGAGAGAGAGAGAGAGAGAGATTTTAGGGTAGCTCACTTCGTAGAGGTTCGAACACTTAATCCAATTACATGGAATTGATATCTTTGGGAAAGGTACTCAGGTCCCATTAGGTCAGCATCACATAACCAATAATGCATACCAATAAAATACTGGCATCTATGCTTATATGGCAGTGTATAGGGATAGTGTATTCTTCTGACTATGTATAACCAAACAGTAACTCTTGCACAAAACTGATATATTGGATTATAATATATTATGGTGACAAAGACAATTTCTTGCAAGATAACGTCTACACTTACAATCCATCGGATAGAAGGGGTGGGGGTGGGGTGGGTGGGGTGATGTGATATTTTATTATTAGAAACACATTTACGTACAGGGAAACATTCACAGTTACAAATCAATGTCTACTGAGTTAACGGGTATGATGGCTTATGACATATCTAGTGTCTAGCAATAAGCACACAGACACCACCATTACAAGCAAATATTCCTCTTTACGAAGTAACAAATCTAAACTGAACAGTGTAGTCGTCTTTTGCAGAGTCTCTCAACACAGTAATAGTACAAGGAAACAAAACTTAATACAATGAGCACGTGCCATTTGAGGAAAGGGTGCAAGAGAGAAGATGTGTGTTACAAAGTTTAATCCATCTGTGGATACAACAACTTATCAATATCAGCATACAATTCTATGTTTTCACATTTTCGTATTAGCCACCTCTACAAGATGTCATTGCAAAACATCTCATGGAATCATAGTCATCATCAACGTTAAGAATAAAAAAACCTCTTAAATTGGAATAATAATCCATACCCCCACATTTTACCAACCATCGGGATGTGTTTTCGATTAACCAAAGCTAAAACACCTATATAATTCAAAACGCTCAATAAGAAATCGTCTCTCACTTATATCAATGGTGTTTCAATGCGTGAAAAGGAACAGTTCTATTAACGAAGTTACAGAAGCAATGATTGGGACGACACCGTCTCATCTTTAGAAATATTGTAGAAGTTAAAAAATTCAGTGACCTATCATTAAAGATGGCACGTTTGTGGAAGTAGTCACGAACTCTGCCTTTTAAAATAAATTCATGATAAAAAAAAGTTAAATGTACGGAATTTTCGAAAATTATCGTTGAACGGTGGATGAGACTTCGTTCTGGGTGCGAGCAGTGACTACCGCACTTGCTCCCTATTCCCAATACTCAGATCACTTAAAACAAGAGTTATACTCATTGATGGCGCCATCGGACCTGTCAGAAACTGCTAGAGTGCAAAGATACAGACAAACATTTCAAGATAAAACTATAGTCGAGACTGCAAACCAGCTCTAAATACCAGATAGAATTTTGTTGACCGAAGACAAAACAACAGCCACGTGAACTGCACATCAACCGCAACATATGCCTTATTGAAAGAAGATAAATTGCGAAAGCTAGTAAAAAAAGCATCCCCAATTGAATAAACAGGAAAGCGTGTTTGCTTTTGCGCGTTCCAAATTGATCATCCTGGTATGTTTCAAGACAAATCCCATCCTATTATGCACCAAGAAAAACTGAATAGTAGATATGACAAACGATTTGATGGCAACAATTCTCTGTATTGCTAAACGAAATCAATGTTTCCATTGGCGTAGGGAAAGCTCGACCCTGGTGATGGATTCAATGCATTCCAAGTTGACAATCAAATGCCCACGTCAGGGGACAGAGAGGATCAAGACGAAAGACACTGTTAGAGATGAACTACCAAATAAACACTCATGACAATGTCGACATCAAGTCTTGCAAGCACGTTCACGCCCACATCGATTCGACCAGAAATAAGGTATGGCTTAAAATGTGGCTGACAGCAAAATCCATAGAGCTAGAAACGAAAGACGTAGAGAAAGCAGTAAAAAAAAACTAGATCACTCTCCTTTTTTGCATTACCGTTTACTCCCATTCCTCTTCCTTTAAGCGAAGCTTTGCAAAAAGAACAAATAGGAAAATAAGAACAACAAGAACTTCAAGTGCAGGACAACATCGAAAATGGGTTGACTTATGTACCACTGATGTACCTTTGGCTAGCATTTGTTACAGTACGGAACATGCTGCTGACTACAAACAAATTTTTTAAAATAGCACCCTGCTGTAAAAGCAATGCTAAACTTGCATGTATATCTCCACAACGAACCAAGCACAATGTACACTCACATTACACAAACCGACTGACATACATATCCAAGAATCAGACTGTGTTCACGGGTAATCTGCGTTCTAATCCATCTTTGAAATATAGCAGTGGTAGCATTAACGGAATTTCCATTCCAAACCATATCACCTCCAGCAACAACAGTATGAGCCACATGATGGTATCTTATTTTAAATTTGGCGACACCTCAAAGACGAGACAAATTGAGATATGGAAAATAAATTTTGTTTAACTTTCGCAACGACAGTTCTCTGGATGTGTTTCCCGCCAAACACTTGTGTAGTTTGACGGCGAAGTTACCTCAATCAATGCAGCTTAGAAAATGAAGCAGATTGGAAAGTAGCTTCTGCAGAAATGATTCATCCCACTATATTCTTGAATATAACGGAGAAAGAGCTTAGGTCTTACAAATACTAAACGAACAAACACAAAAATAGCTGAAAAGAAAGATCATAGCGTTTAAAAGAAAATGATGTCAACAAACATTTCCAAACTTGTTCTGAACGAGATGAAAATTTCTGACAGATATTATTTCATTGCTCCACGCCTCATAACTACCATATCGGATATATTCATCAATTACTTACACAATGCACTTGCAAAACAATTACTGTGTTGAGATATAATTTGACAGGAGATATTTGTTAGGATTATTCATTGGAATTACAAAATACTCATTGGACTAGAACATTATCATGGAATTATTGTGAATTATTTCAAAGGTGTTCTTGACAATGCTATTCTGATACATCAGAACTGTTGACAGACCAGCCCATTCGAGGACCTGGTATTAATTCGGAACATTCGATTGTTTTCGACTTGAGTAGAATCTTTAAGGATTATTAATTAATAATACTTTAAGTTCGTGTTAAATTTTGTTATAACTTTGATAATGAAATTATTTATTAAGTTTTACAAACTTTGTTGGTTTTGCATCTTTCTGTTTTTTAGCTTATGAACACAGACACGTAACAAAAAAAAGGGGGTGGGAAGCTTGTCCGGCATACGAATTTAAGAAATATTTTAGACGAATTGAAACTGATTTTGAATTTAAAATCATATGTGTTTCGGAATTTTCTTCGTCACTGGTCTTCTGATTTCATATAGTGAAACCAACAAAATAGCAACACTCTAAAGTGTTGATCTTCTCCAGACTGCAAAGCTTCTTTCAGTATACCAGTTGACTCGTTCGACGGTTGATCGTCATTCCTTTGACTTTGCCTTTGGTGAGCAATTCTCCTCGCTTCTCTCGGTATTCGTAGGCGTAACATTTAGGACCGCCGCTAGCAAAACTCAGAATTTTGTTTTCGGGGTGCTCGTCTGTCTATACACCTAAGCGGTCTCCTTTGATGGTTGGGTGAGGATGATCAGGGCGATGAATTTAGATGCAACTATTCTTGTCAGAGTACAAGACTCGATCTTTTAGCAGATATAAGACTTTGTACAATTTTAAGCGTGCATAGGCTGATACTTAGGCAGCAATGATAATATATCCAAATTTTGTCGGTCAGTACAAACTCTGGTTCTTCTTTTTTATTTTTCTGTGCCTTACAACCGCGATTCCTTATTTTGATAAGTTTTCCACCCTCAAAAAAATCCTTGCTATCCTCCGCACCCCCCAGCCCCCCATCTCCCAACGAACGTCCTCACGACCTTGAGTTGTGTCGTGACCTGTGGGTTGAAAACCACTAGAATTAGAGAAACAAAATAAAATTCAACAGGAACACTCATGCTCCCCCTGGCCTATACATGAGTTTTCTTTCTCCACCCTGAACTGAATATATATCACACTCTCCGTTACTCAGGATTCAATAGCCAGTATCGTATTTCACAAAAGACCCATACAGCTGATCGGTTTTATGTTATATTCTTGCAGTCAATATGTCAGAAGTATTTGTCTACATACAGTCGAGTTCTCTCTTTCCATTGACAATTGACATAGTACAGGAAAATTAATGTATTTCTCAAAAACAATTAGTTAACATTAGTCATAGATCGATAGCACCGCCTGCTCTCGCTTAATAACAATAGCGCCCCTGCTTTGCGAACTATTAATCACTCTCTTGAACTGAATGAAACCTAATTATGATAATCGTTTAGTACATATTATTCAAATATCATTTAAGACTCATATCAAGAAGGATTAAGACACAGAGCAGTTTGCTCTGAGATTCGCTCACTCTCCTCTTTAGCAGAACCGTCTACTTAAAACCCTAGACATGTGTCGCTCAAAAACTCTCAACTAATCGTCCCTTGGGCAATCCTTAGAAAAGATCTCGCCCACCTCCAGAGTAAAGATCTTTCGCCTCGCGCAAAAACTAGACTGCCTGTTCTGTGGTGTAATTCAATTTTAAGACACGAGAATTCGCATGGGAAACACACCCCAAACCATTAACTTATCCAATCATAACGCCGGTTTATGTAACCGCGATTATTAACCAAATGGTGCTGGAAATCTTTACATTTCCGCTTTCCTTAACATACCGATCGCTGAAAAGTTTCAACATATGACAAATATATCTGCAAGTACAAACACCGTTTCTGCAACATTCAACCCTTTATACTGACAGTTATCAATTCGCACCTCAATAATAACCAATCTTGTCTTAACAGATAAATGTAGTACAAACATGACACGGATTCAGCCCGGTGCAAAGTCACATATATCAACGTAAAATTGTTATATATTACAAGGACACCTGTAAAAGTCATATTGTTACAAAGCGGACTCCGCAAAATAAATATTTTTGAAATGGTTAAACGTTTACATGTAACTGTATTACAATATATTTAGACTTGGTCCTTCAATATCTAAGTCTTAGAACAGCATAGTTTTCAACAAAAGCCTGTTTTCTTTTTTCAGCATTGACATTTATAGGTGGTTTATTTTTAAAGGAAGCAGGTGACCTTTTGTTAATTCATCCAATTATATATTTCCCAGATGTTTTCGAGAAACCAATGAATAGTACGCATATGTATCTTAACCAATTCTCGTTGATATTCTCATACTCCTTTTTGAGAAGTACGTTGTTCTCGAAAAATCAGTACATTATACTTGATTCTGAGACTCCTTCCTGGGAAGTGGATTCCAGTGATCCAAGTGATGTGATGGAAGCTACAAGCCAGGGCGAAAGGACGGAGTCATATATACTAAGTACTGAATACTTGATAACGAATTGGAAAAGTTTATGGACATGATTTCAGAAAATGGATAAAGACAAAGGAATTGAATATTTGATAACGAATTGGAAAAGATTATGGATATGACTTCAGAAAATGGATAAAGACAAAAGAACTGAATATTTGATAACGAATTGGAAAAGATTATGGACATGATTTCAGAAAATGGAAAAGATTATGGACATGGAATACACTGAAAACGAAATAGACACGAAACATATCGGAGTATAACGTAAGAAATGGACTCTTGATTTAAAAAACTTAGAAACGAAGATTAAAAATTGGAAAATAATGGAAAAGGATAAAGGACTATGATTCAGATATTGGACAACGATATAATATGGAAACGATTCAGAACGGAAAAGGACTAGATTTTAACATTCTATTCATAACTGCATAGAAAGCTTTGCTATCAGAAATGAAACAAATTTAAGATTTGAGTAATATAGATTTGGACTTGAGTTTGTATACATGTGAAAGTTTGATATAGAATGTGTTTCTAAACTTGAGATAATTTAAATAGATCAGGATAATACAGACTAAAGACTTGCTACAAGAAATGAAAGAAGTTCAAGATTTGAGTATGCATATCTGTGAAATATGATACAGATTGTGTTCAAGACTTGAGATATAATGATAAATAATACTGACTATGGACTAACAGACAGCCTTTAGAATCTTTTTGACTGCTCACTTTGTCTTTTACTATATCTTTTACAACTGTTAAAACTACTATAAATTAAGAGCATATATATTTTGAAATGAAACCAAAAGTTAAAAAAAATGTTACAAATTATTTATAATGTGAAATTTCTGAACAAACACTTAAGCATTTATATTGTTTAATTGATGTGACTATATTTATCGGAACCAAAAGATTAAACACTAGCAGCAGGGAAGGTGAACCCTACAACTTTTACAGACATATTTTTACAAAAATAACTGTTCCTAGAGAGGCTGAAAAAATAATGTCAATAACGCTAAACGGAGCCTTCTAACTTTTACAGACATTATTTTACAAAAATAACTGTTCCTAGAGAGGCTGAAAAATAATGTCAATAACGCTAAACGGAGCCTTCTAACTATTATTACCATAAATAATAAATCGTTCGAATTAGCTCACCTTTGACTCGCCGGGTCACTAATTTTTGTCATTCACCTTCCCTGCTGCTGTAGTATAAATATTATTAATATGGTCCCTACAACTTTTACAGACATATTTTTACAAAAATAACTGTTCCTAGAGAGGCTGAAAAAATAATGTCAATAACGCTAAACGGAGCCTTCTAACATTTACAGACATATTTTTACAAAAATAACTGTTCCTAGAGAGGCTGAAAAAATAATGTCAATAACGCTAAACGGAGCCTTCTAACTTTTACAAACATTATTTTACAAAAATAAATATTCCTAGAGAGGCTGAAAAATAATGTCAATAACGCTAAACGGAGCCTTCTAACTATTATTACCATAAATAATAAATCGTTCGAGTTAGCTCACCTTTGACTCGCCGGGTCACTAATTTTTGTCATTCACCTTCCCTGCTGCTGTAGTATAAATATTATTAATATGGTCCCTACAACTTTTACAGACATATTTTTACAAAAATAACTGTTCCTAGAGAGGCTGAAAATAAGGTCAATAACGCTAAACGGAGCCTTCTAACTATATTATTACCATATAGTTTGAAAAACGAATAATAAATCGTTTGGTTTAGCTCATTTTTGTTATTTTATTTTTGACTTTTTGATTTTTGTTATAGTGCGTTTATAGTTTACTCGCCGGGTCACTAATTTTTGTCATTCACCTTCCCTGCTGCTGTAAATTAACCAAAGATTTTATCCAGACCTATACGATATCTGGATCTTGGATCATGTAAATTTATTGTAATAAATCCAAACGGAACAGCTTGTGCTTTTGAAAAGAAGTTTTTAAATTTAATCATGTCCATGTCCCCTGAACACCAAGTATAATAAATATTCTGTAGAGTATAATTATCTACTCCATTAAACACAACCAAAATATTACAGTTATCTCTGATCACTTTAGGTATTTGTGTATATCGTTGTGTAACATAAATCACGTCAGTATTTTTGTGACGACCTCGAGAAAATATTCTAGCTGGATTTGTTTGTTTGTCCAGCATTACATCATCGTACACCACTAAATTATTAATTAATCCATCTAAGTCATCTACAGACGGGGCTTCATCAATATCGGTAATAAAGTCAACAACATCATCACCATCTTCATTCAGCAATTTTGCATTTTCATTAAAATCTTTAAGTACTTTGTAACAGTGTTGATCATCTACGGATGGTGCTGCTAAATACAATTTACTCCATTTTAACCATCGCATTATTAAATTTAATAATAGTTGTGTTTTACCCGATCCAGATGGACCTATTATAATCATTCTTATCGAATTTGGTAATGCTGGATGATGCTTCACTGGCTCCTGTTTTCGTGTCGCCGAAAAGTCAATTATATTCATATAATAAATAATATGGATCTATATTGTGTTCGATGTAGATTATCTACCCCCACTGCTGAACTAACTACAATAACAACAAAAAATAAACGACGCGCATTAACAGGCAAATGTGTAAAATGCGGCACAAAAAAATATAAATTTGTTAAAACAAAGACAGGTGGAGATACAGCCGCTTTATTAGGAAAATTACCAGGAACTCCGTGGGCTAAATACCCCGGTGAGAAACACTTACCAGGATATAATTATTGTGGTCCTGGAACCCGACTTGACATCCGACTTGATGATCAAGATCAACCAAGACCAGGAGAGTATCCAGTAAATAAGATTGATCAAGCGTGTCATGTTCATGATGTCGCGTATAAAAGTAAAGATTTACAACAAAGGCATCTCGCAGATGTAAAATTAATTCATGCATTAAATTCTGTGCCTAATAAATCTGTCAGAGATAAATTAGCTAGTTTTCTAGTAAAATCTGCTATGAAAAGTAAAATAATGCTAGGGGCTGGTAATTAATTATATAAATATTATAATGGAATCCATTTATTATTCCCCGAGAGAATATTGGAGAGGTAAATCAGCTATTAGTAAATTATCTGAAGCAGCAAAAGTTTCACGTTCTGTTGCTGCAGCGTGGTTAGCACGACAGGCAATATGGCAAATTTATCTACCACCACCTAAAAAAATTCAATATGCACATTTTGATGTCAGCGTCCCTAATGAGGTTCATCAAGCAGATATTTTATTTTTACCACACGATACCATTAAAATTGGTAAACGTCAGTCACGCACATACAAATATGCACTAACTGTCGTTGACGTTGCAAGTAGATATAAAGAAGCTGAACCATTATCAACAAAGACAGCGTCTGAAGTTTCGTCTGCGTTTGAACGAATTTATCAGCGAGGATCTGGACCACAAGGTGGTCTACGATGGCCACAGTTATTACAGGTTGAACCTGGCAAAGAATTTCTTGGAGTAGTATTATCTTTGATGAAGAAACATAACGTTAAAATCAGACGAGGACATACTGAAATTCATCGTGATCAGGCAATTGTTGAACGATTTAATCGAACACTTGCCGAGCGGTTATTTGGATACCAATACGCAAAAGAAATATCTACTGACTTTAAATCCGGTGAGAGATCTCGTGAATGGGTTGCAAGGTTACCAAGTGTGATAGCTGCACTAAATAATGAAATTACTCGTTCAACTTCCATGAAACCTTCTAATGCGATCACAAAAAAATATATACCCCGTAGCGATGACAGACATCAACCTCAACCAGTATTAGGTAATGTAACTGTAAGATATTTATACGAACCTGGCGAACTTGAAGGTGGTAAAAAAAGAGCAACTGATCCTATATGGAGCGTGACTACACATACAATTTCTAGTGTAGTTAGATCCACTGGTAGACCTCCAATCTACAGATTAGATTCGAGAGCCCCTCAACGTGGATTTGTACGTGAACAATTACAGGTAATTCCTAAAGACACACAATTACCACCACATACAATTACATAACCAGCGCCCCGACGTCGATTACACTCAAGACAGGTCAGCATCACATTATCACGTGTATGACCAAGATCACTATTAATTCTGTCTACGGTAAATTGTCTTGGATTATTATTCGAATATTGCCATAACATATTACAGTTACAACTTGCACAATTATTATTCTGTTGTGTTTTTAGTTTTATAATAAATTCAACATCAATATCAAAGTCACGCTTATTTTTTTTGTCACACTGCTTATAACCAAATAGTTTTTTTCTTATTACGTCATCGTTAACAGTCTGATCATTATTTTCTATGAAATTAATAATAACCCTATGTAGTTGAGATATTCTTCTGACTCTAGAAACTGCGAGATAGACTAAATTCGACCATTCAATCCGATCATCTATAATCCAAATATTTGTATCAGAAATAGTTAACCCCTGTGATGAGTGGATAGTTATAGCGTATCCTAACGTCCACGGTGATTTATTCATATTCAGCGCATTCTCAACGACATTAATATCGACTAAAACAATATCATTCAGGACAAGATTCTGTACTCGGACATTTTCAGTGTTTCCACCAGGAATTTCAACATCAATATTCTGTTGTCGAGTATCTGCTGGGCGATAACACAAAGGTACAGGTAGATCTGAAAACTTTTCTTTATGTAACAGAAATAATTTATCCTGTAGTTCATCACGAACTATCTTTCTACTTGCAACTATTAAATCAGCGGGATTCCAGAAATTTAGAAATTCACTCATAGAAGTCTCTGGAATTACTCCGCGCATTATTTCACATTGTACTCTGTCTGGTTGTAATCTAATTAATCTTTTAAATTCCTTCAGCGGTTCATCAATAGCTCTATGGTCGTCATTTATTTCTTCATAATAATCTACGTTATTCTTCAGCCATTCATGTGGAGACTGTCCAATAAAAGGTGGTGGTTGGCCATGATCACCGCACATTATTATAGCTGGCCCAATATTAGATCAAAATCATTTGGTGGACTACAACCAAATAATTCATTAGTATTCGCTAATAAGAATAAGCCTGACGGAACTCCTGATTGGCAAATAGTTTCTATTCCAACGGGCAGTTATCAAATAGAGCAGATTAATGACGAGTTTCAGCGCAGAATTAAATTTATTACAGGAAAAGAATCTAAAATAGCGATTACTGTTTATGAACCAACATTATCTGCGGTTATTGAAGTAAATTCCCCTAATTATTCCGTAGATATTTATCAAAGTTCGATTAGATCAGTATTAGGATGGCCTGAAGTTCCACCGGTTTATAATGGAGTTTCAGAACCAAAACTAGAAGAATTTAAAACGGGTGAAGAAAAATTCATTAAAGATCCAGAATATCGAGGAAAACAACCATGGAGTAATACAAGATTTGGATTTCCAAACGAAGATAGATATTACTTTACCGATTTTGACGGTAAAAGAATCCCCAAGTTGAATAAAGCATTATTTATTGTTAACACAGACACCAGGACGAGGATTAATTTCTATACTGTTGATGTAAAATTTATTAAACATTTTTTAGATACTCTTAAACCTGAATACGATAAAACGTTTAATGATTTAAGAAATTTACTTATTTCATTATCACAACATTATAATGAAAGTGTAAAGCAGCAAATAATCGAGTCAATAAAACATTTAAATGGTATATTGTTCGATTTATACTTCGTCAATCGAAGTATTATAAACACCGCGACTAAACTCGATGGAAATCGTTACACAAATCCAGAATCTAAACAAGTATTTCTTGATCATTATAAAATAACAGAAAAAGATTTACAAACATTTGTTATACCAGATTTAAATAACGCTGAAATGAGGAGATTATTAAATGATCTTATTGAAGAATATTATCCGGGAGTAATTGAATCATGGAAAAAAATAGCCCCACCACCGGTTATACTAAAACACAATAACAATCCCTTTGGTGCCGGACGTCATATATCGCCAGGTATTGTTAATATAACATCTACGATCGCGGTCAATCTGGTATGTGACGTAATCGATGACAGTTATCAAGTAGATCTTTCAAAGTCTAATCATCGCAGTGGCACTGCGGAACAGGGGTATATACTATATTCATTCAGTCCTAAAGACCCCCCAGGTTGGCTAATTGTGTCTGAACCAATTAACCCCGTGTACCTGAGAGTTCATAATCCATTTCTGACAAGAATAAATTTCAAACTCACTGACCAGGCAGGAAACATTTTGGATCTAAGACAAGAGTCTCTTAATATAAATTTGTATATACGCTCGTAGAACGTCTGATTATTTAATCAGGAGCAAAAAAAATAATCTGATGAGTAAATACATGAATAATAATCAATTTCTATGATTAAAGTAATTGTATATATAATAAAGCGAGATAACTCGGCTATCTCTCTGCAGTAAATTAAATGATTATTTCCCTTACTACGTTACCTGTACAAACCCAGTTGTATATACGTGTATAGCGCATTAGTCCGTCTGTCTGTTTCGTCTTTCGAATTTCCTCTGATCCTGCTAGGATGTTGTTTGACAACCTAGAGGGTCACATGGGGATTAATTCAAATGCCCCTGAGCTTGCTAGCATGTCATATGGCAAGCTAGAAGTTCATATGGGGTTGTGTTGTGATTATATGTTTTGTGAATATTTTTTATTTTAAATAAATAATTATTATATAATGAACCAAGAAAACATTAATGATATTATTTCTGCTATTAAAAAATTAAAACATAACGGAATAAATTTATCTGATAATCTTGATCCTGAGAAAATATTATGCGATTATGAAATATTAAAACAAAGAAAATTTGACAATAAATACACATTACTATCTAATTATAAATTTGTAAAATTAATCTATCAGTCTATGTTAGAATCTTTGGCGGTGGTAAATGAAAAACAGGTAAAGCTATTTGCACTCTTGCACGTTCGATCGAAAATATCAGATCCGAACTATCTCGTGAATACGAGAAAAAGAAGATCGTGGATAATCGTGTAATGCAATTAAGAAAAATTATGTTATTTGATTCTGTCAAAAGTGAGAGTGACACTGAGAGCAGCGACGGTGAAGGTAAAATATAGAATCAAACTATATACAGTAAAAAAAATATTTATTTATGAAGATAGAGTTAGATATATTCAAATATAATCTTCTGATTGTATTTTATTGAATATGCAGATTTTTGTATATGATCAGCTACATGTTGTACCGAACTCGGCACAATATTAAAATGTTTTGCAGCTGCATTAATTGATGGGAAAGTTATTTTCTGTCCTGTTTCTACATTTATGGATATAACCGACCTCGGGATCTTGGGATATTTTCCAGTATTTCCACGTGCAGTATTTTGACTTTGTGTAATAGCCTGCAGGTTAGATAACCGATTATTTTTGGGATTTCCGTCAATGTGATCAACTACAAGTCCATCTTTGATCAGTCCAAAATGACATTCGTATATGAATCTACTTGATAAGTATTTTTTTCCTCTAGAAACATTAAATCTAAAATAACCAACATTATCAAGATTACCTACTGGTTTTTTCAATCTGCAGTTTCTGATTACACCATCTTGGGATGCTTCATAATTTTTTATTATAGGATGTTTCACAAATTCGTGTTTTTCGTAGTGCTCAATTTTCAGTTTTCTTATAATATCATTGTCGATCATTTCATCGTAGGTCTGATTTGTCTGAGTCATTTTTATATATATAATATTATTTGTCTAAATCATTGTTTTGAAATCTAACCAGATAATCTTCTACGGTTTTTATAGGAGATTTACATGACGATGTATTATTTTTTTTGTCATAATATCGTTTTAGTTCTCTATATTTTTTTCCGCCACATTTTAGACACAATTCAGTTTTTCCTCTGACTCCAACACCACATTGCACACACGGTATTGGTCCTGTACTTCCATTTTTGATATTTTGCATATGGTAGTAGCAGTATTTGTTCA
>JAECUM010045134.1:0-37893 GCA_016617855.1 Megalonaias nervosa
TGATGTTTGTCTGATGTAATGATGTTTGCCTGATGTAATGATGTTTGCCTGATGTAATGATGTTTGTCTGATGTAATGATGTAATGATGTTTGCCTGATGTAATGATGTTTGCCTGATGTAATGATGTTTGCCTGATGTATGATGTAATGATGTTTGCCTGATGTAATGATGTTTGCCTGATGTAATGATGTAATGATGTTTGCCTGATGTATGATGTAATGATGTTTGCCTGATGTAATGATGTATGCTGGGACATGGCTGAAGCAGAATATTCTAAAGGATGAAATAGAAGAAGGAATTTTAACTATTTCATTTTAATAGATTTTAATTAAAAATTTTCTCTTTCGTGTTTAAAAGAAAATTACTATTTTGAAATATTAAGCTTAGTTAATTTTTTAAAGATACAGGAATGGTCCCGGACCTGGCAAGTTACATTTAATACATACAAGACTGAATTAATGCTAATATAAAAAAGGGCACCCAAACTATCCAGTATGTATACATAGCTGAAACAAATATACAAGAGGTTACTCATTATAAACATTTGGGTATTTATCTTGGCTAGTGATTCCTCACATTTTACACATATTCAATATGTTTTTTTCTGATAAAACCTTGGAGGATATTAAAAAAATTTTAAAAGTTTTAAATTAAAACCAGATTGATTCTCTTTGGAAAAATGTACACAATTATTATGTTTTATAAGTTTTGGGCAAAATGCAGTCTCAGTTTTTTTAACTTTGGACTTGTAATGACTTGATGGACAGAAGGATTACTATATTAAGCTGCAGATGTACAAATCTGTTTACAGCATGAAAGAAATATTCTTCCTTAGAAGATACGAAGATTTTAACACCATGTTATCAATGTGTGGGAGTGGCACCGATTTTCTTCTTTCATTTTTTTTTTTTATTTGCATTCAGTATACAGAATGCTTCACTCAGCAAACATTCCATGAATTCTGTATTATTCATAAGCAAATGCTACCTATGTATGTACACTTTTAATAAAATTTATGGTCATGTACGTGTATCCTTTTTGAGATACTATTAGAGTGACATTTGCATGCATGCATAATACACACTAGGGCTGCATCGGTTATTAAATTCCTTAACTAGTGAACCATAATACATTAACCGAACCTAAAATGTTAGATTAGAAGATTTCTGTTCAAAACTTTATATGCATCACATATATAAAACATATTTAAACATATTTATACGGTGGCATCAGATTTAATATCTTGTTATATAGTTTCATATAATATTTACACAATAAATACATTTTGATAGAGAGAGAGCGCGCGCGCGTGTGTTTGTGTGTGTGTGTGTGTGTGTGTGTGTGTGTGTGTGTGTGTGTGTGATTTGGATTTTTAACGTAGCTTTAAAAAAATTTCAGTCATATCACTACGATGTCTGCAGTGTGGCAGTTTATAGTGATGTCTAGCACTGGGGCATCATGCCGCAGACATGTAGCATGATGTCCCACCCAGTCACATTATCTTGACACCAGGTCGACCAGTCCTAACACTAACCTCTTAATGCTGAATGCCAAGCAAGGCAGCTGTTAGTGCCATTTTTGTAAGTCTTTGGTATGATTCGGCCAGGGATCGAACCCACTACCTCCCACATCCGAGGTGGACACTCTGACCACTAAGCCACTTGAGCAGTATAGAGAGGTGATCAATCATTTCTGCACACAAGTGATAAGACTATCTTAAACCAGGTTTTTTTCCAGTAGTTTCTGACATCAGCACTATTTGTGGGAAAAGATTTTTGATTTATAAAACCAAACCAATCAAAATTACTACATAATATAATCATTTATTAATAAGAAACATTAGTGAGTATGCTCTGAGCAGAATGCAGAAATGTTCCTACAATTAGCAAGGGTTTTGAAAAAATAATGGCTACAGCATCATAGCTTTTGAGTACTACGTTTACCTATTTTTTTATAAACTGGAGGCTCAGTATACGTCAGTAGGAGAGAGAGAGGAGTGGGTACACAAATTGTGGGGGCAGAATGTTTGCAGCTTAAAAATACTTCTAATAATCATTTTAGAATAGACACAGTTCTAGATGTGCATGGCTATACTTGATGTACTTGTACTGAGTGACTGTAATTAAGATGGGCTTTAGAACACTTGCATTTAGAGCTGAAGTAAAACAACTGCAAATCTATCTTCACTAATTAATTCTCATGGGTTAGTGCAGGAACCTTGCTGCCTGAAAAGTTAACCACTTCCTTTTGAATAGAGTACCACTCTGAATGTAGAATGAAGATGGTCAGTTTTCTATGCAGTGTATTAATTATAATGAAATGAAAATAAAAGGTAGTCTGTAGAAGCCATTGTGAATAAGAATTATCAAGCAGAAAATAAATTCAGATATAAGTGATCTTGACAATAAAATGCTGACCACAGTGATAAGACATGGCATAAAAGAACTTTCTTTCCTATGCTATAAAAGCAGGTACTATAATGAGTTGATAAAAACCAGAGGTAAATTATGCTTTCCTTGTGATTTTAAGTAACTGTTCTTAAAGTCTCATTCAGTAGCTATTATATTATCGACCCCATAGAAGCCAGATTTTAGTGGATGATTTTGTTCTTGTTTTTGTAGGTTATGTCAGCACTTTTTAAACACATTATTGGCTATATCATGCCAAGGAAATGTGAGTGAAATACTTTTCCCAAGGACACACCAAAGCAGTTGGTCCAGTTCTGGCCTGAGTAAGTATCACAGTGTGAATATTAGGATTAAGAGTATGATTCCCTGGCAACTGAGCTACTGCAATTCCCTTTACTGGGTGAAAGTACATACATACATACATACATACATACATACATACATACATGCATGCATGCATGCATACATACATTCATACATTCATACATATATACATACATACATGCATGCATGCATACATACATACATACATTCATACATACATGCATGCATGCATGCATGCATGCATACATACATACATACATACATACATACATACATACATACATACATACATACAAATTCCCATGCACATTTAAAATAAACATATACAGTCAATAATGATGTAGATAGAAATTGTGAATTTTATGGGCTTGGAATTTTAAAATAGCAAGTTCAAGTACAAAATGTTAACAAATGTGTAAAATAAATGCAAGGAGGTTGTAATGGCCTGAACATCTAATTTGGTCACTTACATATCAATAATAATAATAATGAGGACTTTGTATGGCGCCTAATCTTTGGAAGCTCTAAGCGCTTTATAACATTTTTGCCAACATCTTTAAAAAAAAAAAAAAAAAAAAAAAAAAAAAAAACAAAACATATATAATAATATGATTACAAAAATAAAAACAAACACTACGAAATTTAGAAAACAGAAAACATGCTGTAAATATTTAAGGTAAGGATACATTATTAGGTCTTTAAGTCTGTTCTTGCAGTTGAAATAGGTGAGTTTTAAGAGCGCTCTTGAGTGAGATCACTGTGTCTTTGTGTTTAAGTGCAGTGGGCAATTCGTTCCACATTGCTGGGCCCTGGTATGCAAAAGAGCGTTTCCATATGATTTCATTTTCATAGTGGGAATAATGAGAATACGAGTGTCAGAAGAGGAGCGTAAGTATCTTGCTGGTGTGTACACATGGTTGAGGTCAGATAGGTATGTTGGACTGGAGCCCGTCAGTGTAACGTAGCACAGAGAACAAATGTTGTGTTTAATTCTGGATTGTATGGATAGCCAGTGTAGGGTACAGAGCAGGGGGAGGCGTGCTCTGATCGTGGTACTCTAAGGATGATCCGAGAAGCTGTGTTTTGAACTTTTTTAAGTTTCTGGAGTAGATATTGAGATGAACCAGACAGAATTGAGTTACAATATTCCAGCCTTGAAAGTACTAAGGAACACACAAGTGTTTTAGTGTAATCAACTGAAAGATACTTGCGAATGGAGCTGATGCGTCTCAGCTCAAAATATGCAGCCTTGCATATGTTCATGACATGTTGGTGCAATGAGAGAGTACTGTCAAGAGTAACACCTAGGTTTCGTACTGACTGTACATTTAATGTTGGTGTTGCTGATATTTATTGTCTGAAGTAAAGGATGTGAATGAGAAAGTCTTTGTGTTGTAATCAGAATGGCTTCAGTTTTATCATCATTCATCTGCAGCTTGTTACATGTCATCCATGATTTAACATCGGAAATGCACCTCTCTACGCCTTGGATGGTGGCTTCAACTTCAGTTGGATGGCTAGATTTGTATATTTGGGTGTCATCAGCATACAATTGGTGACACACTGGATGATGATCTGCGACACTTGAGAGTGGCTGAGTGTATAGAATGAAGAGAACAGGTCCAAGAACAGACCCCTGTGGAACACCACAGCATAGATCAACTGGGCTGGAGTGTTTTCCATTTGCGGACACAATTTGTGTCCTGTTGACCAAGTAGGACTTTAACCATAGTAAGGCTGTACCATGAATGCCAAATACATGCTGGAGACAGTGAAGTAATATATCATGGTCTATAGTGTCAAATGCTGCAGACAAGTCAAGGAGAGTGAGGACTGTAATCTTTCCGCTATACAAAGCAGAGAGAAGGTCATTGACTACTTTCAGAAGAGTAGTTTCAGTACTGTGGCAAGGGCGATATGCAGACTGTACATTGCTAAAAAGACTGTTTGAATTCAGATGAAATACAAGTTGGGATAGAACAACTTTTTCTAAGATTTTTGACATGAATGGGAGATTAGAAACTGGGCGGTAGTTATTTAAATCATTATGGTCGAGTGTTGGTTTCTTCAGCAGAGGCTTTACAATGACAGTTTTGTAAAATGATGGGAATTCCCCAGATGCGAGAGAGGTATTAATAACATCAGTTAGTGAAGGCAATATTGGATCTAAGCACTCAAGCAGCAGTGATGCCGGAATCGGATCAAGTTCACATGACTTTGGTGCACTCTTCATCACGATTGTACGTACTAAATCCATTGAGACAGGTTCAAATGCTGCTAACGGTTGCCGCTGAAATTCTGTATCGCAACTGTATGGTGACGACGAGTCAATTGAAATTGTGTTGTCAAGTTTATCTCTGATGGTTTGTACTTTGTCACGGAAGAAATTTGCAAACAGTTCCGGAAGGGCAACTAGAGAGAAGGTAGCTGGAAGTGGTGTACATTTGTTCCTTGACATTAGATTGTTAGTAATCTCAAATGGCTCTTTGCAGCTGAAACTTTCCGTGATCTTAGTACTGTAGTGGGCTGATTTCGCTACAGGGACTTTGTTTGTGACATTCTTCTTAGCGGCATCATAGATTTGCTTATGAATAGCGAGTGTGGAGGAAAGCCAAAGCCTCTAAGCTTTACGGCGGTCTCATTTATCAGTGCGGAGCTGGTCTCTAACACTGCTATACGACGGAGAACACTTTTGAATTGATACTCTGCACTTGGTTGCTGGGGCATGTTTGTCAAGCAATGAACGAAGGCAGTTATCGAGTTGTTCTGCTGTAGGAGGTAAGCTAGTTGTTAGGTTTGCTTGGATGTCATGCATTAGTTAGGTTCTGTTTATCATACGGAGGTTTCTCTTAGTAGCGAATAAAGGTGGAGGGTTAGGGAATGATACGTCAAGATGGCATATAATGCAGAGGTGATCTGATGAAAGTTCGTGGGACAACAGGGAGGACTGTAGAATATTAACATCAGGTCTGTAAAGAATCCAGTCTAAAATATGATCATGTTTATGGGTGGGTCGGCTAACTGACTGTTTGAGGATGAAAACGTGAATGGAATCTAGGAGTTTTGATGTGCATGGGTTTCCAGGACAGTCAAAGTGAAAGTTGAAATCTCCAAGAATAATCAGGTTGCCACCTATCGAATTTCCATGCTCCAGGAGATTCGGAAACTGCTCCAAAAAGAGAGATTCTGTCAGCTTGTTTTTTCTACTAGGAGGAGGGCGGTAGAGGCAGAAAAAATGGACTGACCTTTGTTCCAGTGTGAGTGTAGTTTGGACTAGTTCAAACGATGTGTGGTAGAAATTGAAGGTTGTAGTGTAGTTAAGACGGTTGATCATGGAGTTCTTTGTGATGACAGCAACTCCACCTCCGCGAGAGTGGCGGGGGAACGACTTGATGGAGTAACCGGTGGGTGTTAGATCCGCAATACATATACATTCATTTATATTTTATTTGTCAAGAAAGCCTTAAAAGTCTACACCCAAGTGACCTGCACAGTTACACTGGAACAACTGCAGAATCACATAGCAACACATTTGTCTTTGTGGCAATTATAGTCAATTGGATTCGAGCAAACTGATAGTAATATTGCTGAAATATGATAGCCTTCATGTCCTTGAGTCCAGTAGCTGGGTCTCTCATAAAGGCAAACTGATATCAGTTGTCTGGTCATTTCTAAAACTTCATCCTAAGAGAAGTTACTGTAGGGCAAAATGGAGCCCAAACATAAGTGGGAGATAAAAGACGATGTTTTTGTTTCCAAAGACATCTTTGTGTTGATGACAGAAAAGAAGACACTACAGATATCTGCAGCAGCAGTCAGACAACATGTGAAGGTATATTTTCCATGTTATAATATTTGAATCAATTGATTTAATAGTTTCTCATAATTTGATAGCTGGGTTTTTGGTCGTTTTTTTTTTTTATAACCTTTATATAAAGTAATTTCCAAAAATACAATTGAAATCAAACAGGTTAACATAAATTAGTGAATTACTTTTAAATGAGGATGAATATTTTATATTAGATTTTCCAAGTCATATTCATTTAGCATTTTTAAACTTAATTCTAACCAGTGTATTTGATTAGCGATATCAATTATGTATGTAAAATGTATTGACTATAACTGGGCTGCAAATTTTGCTTAAAATCAATAATGCCCCTATAGATAAAAATAAATATACATTCATAGCATTTTAAATATGAATTTGCTGTATTGTGACAGTAGTAACACACTAAGAGGCCAAAGTGGACCTCCTATCACTCATTTGTCTTTCTTTAGTCTAAAAGACAAATGATAGCATATTCTGGGTAGTGTAACTTGAATGATATTCTCCATTTGATCATTATGACAGCCACACAGTTGCAAGAGTGGTCTTTAGTAGCCCAATCTTGGTAGAACATTCATTGTACATGTAATGTGAAACACTCCTACCACATTTTTATTGACATTGGAAGTATCTGAGGAGAAATAAGTAAAAACATCTCTTACATATGCTATGAATACTGGATATTGGATGAGATATTACATTGGCACAACGTTTGTAGAAATTGTTCTTAAGTAAATTCCTGAAATACTGGTGGACTAGTGGTAGAAATATCACAGTTAAATTTTCCATCAGGTTGCTATATAAAGCAGAAACCCATATGTTTCCAACTCTTATAATCCCGTTGACTATACATGCCATTATTCAATCTCGACGAAAAATATTCAGTTAAGAATATGTGTGTATGTACAATAAATGTATAAGTTGTTCACTTGTACCTTTTCTATATAACAGAATCCATATATTTATTATTAAAATGTGTTTTAAGGGACCATTTACCCTGTCTTATATGCTATAAAATGTATGGTTCTCAGAAATTACACACTTGATATTATCTTCACAGTTGGTATGCAGCTGGTTTTCATATTAGTAGTAACCAACTAATTTTTATTTTCTGTTTCATTGCAGGAACGAGAGAGATCAAGCGCTAGCACTGGTAGAATATAACAACAATTTTATCTGGGCATTTTTTCAGTAGAAACCACCTTTACATATTGTGAAGCACCAACAGGAAAAATGCAAAACAATGACTTAATATACAACACCAGAAAAATGACAATAAAACTTGATACAAATGACAAAAAGATATACATATAGGTTATATGTTACATATATTTTCTGGACATGTTACAATAGGTACAATTTGTATGAAAAAAATTTTAACAAAGAGAAAGTGGAAACTGAAATAAGAAATTATTTAAAACAAGGCTAAGTCTTGTGACTTGCCCCATAAATGGCCATTGACATGTGACACAAAACTGGCTATTAACCATATGACACAAAGCAAATTAGATTCGTAAGATTTGTGTGATTTACTTTCCTTTTTACAGTTTGATTCTTGCAAGACATCGCTGTTTTGAGCAATATTTAAAAACTTTTTTAATCTTTAATGCTAACATTTAAAAAATCAGGACATAATCTATATAGGAATTTTTTATATTTTGTCAAGACAGTATTTTGACACTTGCTGTAGCTGGGGCCCCGAGTGGCCGAGTGGTCTAAAGCGCTCACCATTACGGATCATTGCCATCTCACCTCCGTCTGCGTGGGTTCGAGTCTTTTGTTCGGCCAATGTGGGTTAGTGAGAAAGCTTGGCAGTAGCTTCTCATGGGTCGTTGGTTCCTTCCAGGGTTTTCTCGGGTTCTTCCTCCACCATTTATACTGGCTGCCATGCATAGCCTATCTTGTGCTGAAAAATGACGTTAAACCCTGTAACATCAACAACAACAACAACAACTTGCTGTAATTTGCTTCCTTACAAACATTGGCTGTCACATTGGTAACCATTACTGTCAACAGCAATGTACATTATTCGGTTGTTGTTGTTGTGGGGTTTAATGCCATTTTTCAGCACACGAGATGCTATACACGGTGGCCAGTATAAATGGTGGAGGAAGAACCCGGGAAAACCCCGGAAAGAACCACCGACCCACGAAAAGCTACTGGCAAGCTTTCTCACATACCCACGTTGACCGAATATGAGACTCGAACCCACGCAGACAGAGGTGAGATGGCAGTGATTCGTAACGGTGAGAGCTTTAGACCACTAGACCACTCGGGGCACCCCTTTATTCAGTGTAGAGTGCCACAATGCTTAGGTATCTCTCTATGTTTTGATTATGCCAAGAAGGCTTATCATGGTCTTGAGTATGTCAAACTTGATGTACAAATGACATCTTTCTTGTATCCAGATGTGATTTCAAAAATAAAGTCAATAATTAATCACATTTAACATGAGTAACTGTTCGTACCAGCAAATATTAAATGCTATGTACACATATTCAGGAATTATCTTAAATATAATTAAGCATGAGACATGTTTACAAAGTTCTCATGCAAACTACATGCTATTTTCTATGTATCAAAAATGTACTGATATGATTTTTCATGTTTTATTATTGTGGTAACAAAGTCAATGGGCAGCTTCTATGGACACATGAAAAAGGTAAAAGGCAGTAAAGAATTGTTTTCCTGTAGTTCATTTGACACTCATGCATACAGTCATGTAAGTCAATTAAAGGATTTATAATAATTGACTACAGAATGCCAAGTAATAATTGTAGAAATTTGTATTGTTATACATAGTGATAATAGAGGCTTAAATAGCTGTTTATAAAATTGTAAATTGAAATATCTATACCTTCTATTAAAATATAATATTGCTACAAGGAGTTTGATTTACAGTCTTATATACGCATCTAGGATATGTAGTAATCTTGTTCAAATGAGTTTGGAGATCTACATTTTAGTAATATTATTGTGAGCCAGATGAAGTCTGACAAAGTTTTTTCTGCTATGTAGTAATATAGCAACATTACAACTAATTCATTTCATCGGCCTTATAAACCCAATTTACTAAAAACAAATATAGACATGTATAAATAAATGTTTCATAATGCCATGTGAGAAAAATAAAGACTACATGAGTATACGAACTAATTTTTCAATTCAACTCTATTCATGATAACAAATATCAGATGTGTCACTTAGCACACACACACACACACACACACACACACACACACACAGTAACTTCAGTAAAACTTTGGCTCTCTCTATATAGGGGTTACACATGAGCTAGAATCTGAATGTAACACCATACAGATTATGATGATTTCCAATCTATGCTAGACTGATCCCAGCATTAGAGTGTATTCTGGGCTGATCTCAGCTTATCTATGCCAGGCTGATCCCAGCGTGAAGAAAGTAATCTGATTTTAAATTACATGCACCCTAATCACCTGAGCTGACCCCAACTTGGTAATATAGTAATATTCTCACATTCATATGTGTATGTTTGTATTTTCCACTTTTGAAAACCGGTGCAAACTTGCTTGCTTATGTTTCACACCTGACCTTTCTCATGACTTTTCAATATAGTGACAATTTACTGGGACCATAGTGCACACAAAAACATTTGTTTGCATCATCACTTGAAAGTTTTCCCCAGTAATCAAGTTAAACATTATTTGCAACATATTTACATATTAAACTGAGCAGTGGTTTAAGTCCCACAAACATGTTTCACACTGATCGACCTAGCTACACGAACAGCATCTATAGTCCAATTCTGAGTTGAAAAAGCCGCTGTTGTAATTGATTTTTGTTTAAAAAATGTATATTCTCAGTATTTGTTCTGAAGTTTAAATCAATTCTTACTCAAGGTTGAATCGAGAACTATGTTGTTATTATTTGTCTGTCTTGATTAATCTTATCAATAAAAGTGGATTTCATGTGATCTGTTGATATCTGTATCATTACACAAACTATATTCAGTACACAATTCAGACACTATGTATTGCAATTACTGTAGCCATTTTAACTACTGGTACTGTTCTTTGAAGGCTGAAATGTTTTTAAATGTCAATGAAAGTTACACTGAATAGTTCAGTGTAAATCTAACTTTTTATGCTCTATGTTATGGTAAGGAAATTTTCAGTGGTTGTTTTGCCGCTTCAAAGTTACAGCAGTATTCACAGTACGCATTTTTTACCTGGACCACCCTTTTAGCACAGAAATGTGAGAAAAAGAATCCATCATTGTGCTTTAGTGTAGGATTGAAAATTCCATCCTTGGGATTACAAATTTGCATTAAACACTCAGCACATCCTTGTGTATGACTTAAAATTCTAAGTTTCAAATATAATTTTCCTATTCTACACAAAGTCATATGATGGGTTGTATCATTACTACATTGAGCATGGAGAACAGCAATGTTGACTTGGGAAGGTAGTCACAGTTGATAATCAGTAGAGTAATATTACTATGAGTGTGTGATTCGGATTTTTAATGTAGATTTAACAATTTTTCAGTCATATCGCTATGATGTCTCTGTGGCAGTTTATAGTGATGTCTAGCATTGGGGCATCATGCTGCAGACATGTAATATGATGTCCCACCCAGTCAAATTTATCCTGACACCAGGCCAACCAGTCTTAACACTAACCTCTTAATGCTAAATGCCTAGCAAGGTAGCTGTTAGTACCATTTTTATAAATCTCTGGTATGATTCATCCAGGGTTCGAACCTGTGACCTCCTGCATCTGAGGTGGATTGTCTATCCACTTAGGCCACCAGAATGGTAATACTACTATGAAGAAGGGATTTTCAAGTAGTAATGATATTTAATATTAAATACAAAGGTAATGTTCTATAAGAAAGACAAAACTGAATTTTCTTTTATATTCTGGAGGCAGTTTGAGGCATAGTTGAAACAATCTTACTACATAATTTTTTTAAATGACAAAATGAATGTTAGACTGTTACCATGGAAATAAAGTAATATTACTACATGGGTTTGGAGATAGCAGGAGAGCTATGTAGTATTGTTACTACATCAGTTGTAGTATTGTTACTACATCAAGTCTTGGAGCTCAAAATATCGGTGCCTGGAAATAGAGTAATACTCATGTTCTTTAGGCATTGTGAAACATTGTGGGTTATTTCACATTCTATTTTGATTCATCTTGAGTAAGTTTAGGAATCTCAAATCATCCATTTTTTTTTTCTTATATTATTATCTTGTCTACTAAATAATGTTAACCTCATTCAAAATTTTGAATTGATCAGTGGTTATTTGCCCTGATTCGTCTTTTAACATTTGTTATTATTTGGTTGTTATAATGTCTTTTCTTCCAAGTTACACAAATATTGTGTTGTGTTTTCTCCTTCTTCTGTCCCTTTAATTTTTGATCGTCCATTCATCCCTTTTTCTTTTAGAGTTGTTATTTTATGAGTTTTAATGGCATTTGTTCACATTTTCAAGTGCATCCCAACTCAATGTGTTTAATTCGTTAACAAAAACCCTGATCTCATTCAAAATATTTATACAGAACTAACGGTAATGAGTAAACATATAAAAAAAACAACCTGACTTTCAGGAAAAAATCTCATTGAAACTGTAAACAAAAAACCGACATTTCATTTGCGCGTAGTTACTTGGAGTCTAATGATCAACTTGGTTTTAACATGAATTTATACTACGAATTTCGATGAAATTCTTTACGATACTTAGCTAACTGAGTTAGACATAGGTTTAGGAATAAACATTATGCAACTATTATACTCATTGCTGCATATAGGAAGTTATTTATTGCAAGTGAATCAAGTGATAAGTATATTCAGTTTGTAACTACTAGTAATAAGTGCTATGTATATGTATAACTTTTGTAAATTTTATTCATGATTCTATATTGTAGTGATTATCTATAGCTAAATTTTGTACATTTATAGGTTCAATTTTAAGATATTAAGAGCACCAAGATAACGTATGATCTGTAAATAGATATGACAAAAGTACTACTACTTGTAATAATAGTAGTAGACATGCTGTATGAAGAATTTAGAATAGGAGAGAGAGAGAGAGAGAGAGAGAGAGAGCTATTTTCAGTGACTTATTGTATATTTGTCCATCGTTTCCTTTCCAGCTTTTGTTCATCACCCAATCTGAGTTTCTGGTTAAAGTGATAAATACAATATTACAATAAGCGTACAATAATTTTAGAATAAACTCTACGCGCACACGCATGATTGTGCTAATAAACAATTAAATTGAATTGAAACATTTTTATGGAGGTAAACGAGTTCGATTGTCTTGTACATTAAACTGCATTCGATGTATTAATTTGCTTTTAACCATATTTCTCAATCCTGGCATATCTTATCTTATTACGGGTCCACTTTAACCCGTTCCTCAGTACGCTGTGGTTCCTTGCTATTTTTCCATTTTTCATATTATGGTCTCTATTCATGGAAGAAAAAATAGGTATGTTGTAGCCATTATCACCGAATTCCTAAGTCTCAACTCGGCGATTTTCGCGATTTACGGAATCTGGAAGTCTGCCCGAAATGTCATTCTAAGTGCAAGATCTGCCAAAGACGAACACAACCATGTACTTGCTGGCTTCCCGTCCTCATACGAGGCACCAGTCACGTTTACCGACCGTAGTAGCATAAAACTACCTGAAGCCACCTATGGTCAAGCAATGCTTACACAGCGATTATGGTAACTTTTCATTGGCCAGGGACCAAGTCCATGTGATATCTGCCCCAACTCATGAAAATGATTTAATTTTACATTTGAGAAGCCTTAAATATTTGATCTATTTTTTATTTAACTTTCATTTTTTATTCTAGAGTTAGATCCTAAAAGAACTTGATGAGATGTACAAGAACCAAGAAAACTAGTTGAGACATTACAAGATCTATTAAAGAAGGAAATTCTAATTAAGAGTTGAATTTAATATTTTACAGAATTGATTAACTCATGAATCATGAAAATAAATTACACAATGCTACAGTGATATGGTGGTCGTTAATGCATAATATGCATAATACGTTTTCAACATTCAAGTCTTATAATAATAAATAGTCATCAATTGAATAACGATTGTCAGCAAATAACTAGGAGATACACATTTTAAACAGTGTTTACAACTTACAACTATTGTAACATCACACTAGAAGGATGCATGAATACTTAAGTAGTTCTTCTCTAGCGTTCTGAACGAAAAAGTCTGGTGTCACGCATCACATGATGCGATTTTAACTAATCCAAATCCCGGTTACATAGGCTTAATAGAAAGTTTATTATTATTAGGCAGTCTGCAGGATTTGCTTTTTAATTTTTAGCAGCATAATATTACAGCTTATATAAGCTGACAAATTTTAAAACAAGGTTGATATCACTAACAGTAACTAACAGTCTAGGACAGTTTTAAAAACATAAAGTATTGATTTAAATGTTCTCGAAATTTAGGGAAATTTATTTTAATTTAGCAACAAAGTACAAGACACTCAACCAGCTAATATAATTCCAAAGCCCCAAAAAGAATTATCAGAATACTTTTAAAAATGTCTCAGAATATCGTATGGAACGAAGGAATGGACAAAACGTTTTAAAAGCCATAGTTGCATTTGCTGCATACCAAACTCCGATGGGATGTATTTTTCATGGTGATGGAATTCAGAAGAATTTCAAAGTCAAACAAAACATCACATTGGGTTAGTTTTGAATTCTTTCTAAACACTTAAATTGGTGCACGTAATTAAACGTAGTGCACATTTGTTGATTATTTTTCATTAATTCTTTAATTTAACATCTTTTCACTCACTTTGTTACTTAATGTGAGACATCTTAGTATTGTAAAATATTAAATCTTGTTGCTCAGGTTTTGAATCTTAAAACCGAATGTACTTTTATATTTTACGGTAAATATACATATGGATTGCAATACAAATTTCAATTTTTTTTTTCTAACGAGTCGAAGCATAAAATGCCTGTTAAATACAATTGACATTCATAAGAAATTAAATGACGATACTTTCAAACAAATTAAATAACTTTCACGGTGGAAACATATGTGATGAACTAGCACCAGACATTAATTACGACAAAATATACAAAGCTGTCAGGTACAATAACCTTACGTATTTTCTTTTTTTTATAGCGCCAATAGAATTACAACTTTAGCATTTCTATAATTCAATGCCATTTTAAACTATAAATATAAATTGATAGAAAGGAAGGTTATCAAAAAAGGTATGTACTGTTGAAAAGTAGAACTGTGTTCATTTTTTAACCTTGATGTAATTTTAATTCAAACTAAGGAGACTGTGCAAAATTACGTTGAATCATTATGGAGATAATACTCTTAGAAATTAATTTAGGTGTACTGTAATCACCTACCTGTTTGAGTGTAACATTTTATACTTTAATTAATAATACTGTCCGGAACTTAATTTGTGTTCATTTAGTCCATTCGCTTCTATCTTTTCTCACGCGTGAATTGCAATGATTTAATGTTTTCTTCATTTGGATCAAAGTCTGTCTGAAGACTACAAATAAAAGTGAAAACTGATATTTTAATGGACGATGAACTATGAAATAACTGACTACACCGCAGAGAGTCAGCTGTAATCTCTGTTCTGGAATGCCGGCATTGCACTCAAGTGGAATGTAACTATATATAATAGTTATTTAAAGTTATAACTTGCGTTACCTTAGGACATAGTTACTTGTTGCTCAAGGTTACTACTTCGATTTTATGACTACATTCAAAAGGTGTACAATGAGACCAACTGCAGTCAGATAGTTGTTTCGTGCCGGATCTATCCCGAAGCGATGAATATATATATGACCAATCAAATACATTCCTTCTCACCATCCTTCCATTGTAAACTCTTTGTATGTCTAAATATAAGCATAGGACTCTTGAGAAAATAGAAAAATAACACACCTTAGAAATGGAATGAGAATTGCATGTATATTTTCATTTCACAATTCCCTCTGCTAGTTAATACACATCTACTGAATAATTTAATTATTTTTATGTTTGTACATTCATATATTTGTTCTACATGGGCGTGCCTCGCTTGGCGCTCAGCATTAAGAGGTTAGTGTTAGGACTGGTCGGCCTGGTGTCAGGATAATGTGACTGGGTGGGATATCATGCTACATTTCTGCGGCATGATGCCCCAGTGCTAGACATCACTATAAAATGCCACACTGCAGACATCGTAGCGATATGACTGAAAAATTGTTAAAGCTACGTTAAAAATCATAATCACATCACATCACATCTACATGGGCATTGTTTTCCCCTTTTATTCTCAGTTACATTTCCAAGATAAGAGCCAAATACTAACTTTTGTAATTCTTTTAGTAATTAAAGCATTTCATATCCGAGTCTGATTTTTGTTGACTTTCTGTCTGTTACATAGATAAGGATAGTTTTGTCCATTTTTGTTTGCTTGCGCTGGAAAAATATCCTGTCGCTCGTACAACTATTTACAATACATGCACCAATAGTAAATGGCAGGATCATTTTAGGTTTGGGGGCTGAGAGGTAGGTAGGGGCAACGGAAACTTGGACTTTGAATATAGTCATTACTATTCTTCTTCAAAATAATTATTTAATTTACCGATCCATCCATTCATCATTGTATGTCTGTATATATTTATGCATGTATGCATATATATATATATATATATATATATATATATATATATATATATATATATATATATCTGGGTCTTCAGAATCTGTATCTATCTCTCTACGTACCTACCAGCCCACTTACCCATCTATGTATTTATCTGTCTTTCTGTTTGTATGTCTATCCATCAATTCGTCCATTAATCCATCCGCTCATCTATCTTTCTAGCTATCTTGTATGCATCGCATCTGCAAACATGCTCGCAATGGCAATAATGAGCAACTGGATGGGTAACATACAAATTTTCAGTGTACACTTGAATTGCCAATTTTTCAGTGTACACATGAACTGCCAATCTTTCAGTGTACACTTGAACATGAACACTTGTTTCCAGATGTTCTTACACGAACAAATAAAATCTACCATGATTACCCGAACGAGTAAAATCAACACTTGAAATGCCAAATTGCCAGATTTTCAGTGTAACTTGAATTCCCACAACTTTATTGAAAGGTTGTGATTTTTGCAATAATATATAGGAATGCCGGTGTTTAACTTACAAAGAATTACTGATATTGATCTATACATCTGACGTAAATAAAATATTTTGACACATACAGCACAGTCAGTGTAACATGTCCTATAACGTAACAAGTGCTACAGGATCTACATTGCTCCGTCCCTTTCCCTTTTTAAAAAAATCAATGTTGAACTTTTGTTTCCACCGGAATGACAATTATACGACAACTGGTGTTCGAGGAAGAAAAGCAACTAAACATCATAACACCGAAGTTTGACGTCATGAGAAATGTTTGTATTTTATCCTAGGCCCTGACTACCTGAATTTTTCAGTTCAAATACAATAATGTGCATGCAATTGTTTCTTAAATATTTTAGCTTGTTGGTTTGACTTGAATTAGGGAGGAGAATTATGTTACGACTGATATTTACTGTGCGAAAATACAGCTGAACATAACTGTTAAACTGCTACGATTATCGCTCTTGATACAGGAAGAAATCAGCTAGTTAAATCTGTTATACATATTGCTAGCAAATACGTTTGAGCAAAATATAAAAAGAAACGTTACTTCCTTCGAGTGACATTTGCTTGATCGTGGATGAAAAACGTGTTTTCAACCAGTCGATGAAATATGTTATTCACTTGCTTCAAGCAAATATACATTTTAAATCAGACAACACAAATACATAACATTAATGCCTGTACTGCAACATAAATAATATATTTAAGTCAATATGATTATTCGTTTCAAGGTTTTGAATACTTTCTTTAGATATTAGCATTTTACTAATGTTCCTACATGAATGGACTGCTATATATTTATCTCCGGAGAACCAGGGAAATACTGTGAACTCCCTGGCTCAACATCTTTCCTCGAGCCTAAATAAATGTTTGTGTTTTTACAATTCCTGTCCTTTAACAACCATCATATCAACAATAATAACAAACATGAGATATATGATCTTGCTATTTTGCATGCCAAAACGAAATGTAAGCTAACTTGAATATGTACATTGCATATAGGGCGCCTTACTTTACGTTTCTGTGATGTATGTATGTATGTATGTATGTATGTATGTACACTGGATATTCATCTGCATGATACTTCCGGGCACACGCTTCTGGTAATATTATCGCAATTTAAGTCTAAAAACAAACATTTACATCTTATTCTGTCTGAACAGTTTGTATTATTTCTTTACTTAACTCTTCTGTCAGAAAACTCTTAGAATTGTACATTGTTTATATGCGAATGGGAAGAAATTGATACCCAGAAACCGCTGTCGATGTCAAACATGTTGCATCTGAAATGACTGGAATTCGGTTTAACTTGTATGGCGGAATGTATAAGAAATGGTTCTTAAGAAACCCAACGCAACCACCAATCGTTGTGTTTTTGTTTCGAGTTGGGGTTGGAAGATCCACTTTGTATTGTATCATAGGCAGATAACTGCTCCGAGTTATTTTCTATAATCATAAGTGCAACTGTCAGGAATGTACTTCTGTTTTTTTTTCTCTTTCTTAATTGAGTACCAAGATATAGTTATTGTTGCTGTTGTAGGGATTAACGCCATTTTTCAGCACAAGATAGGCTATAAATGGCGGCCAGTATAAATGGTGGAGGAAGAACCAGGGAAAACCCAGGAAAGATCCACTGACCCAAGAGAAGCTACTGGCAAGCTTTAAACTGTAGTTAAAAGAGAATACAATATTTGCTGCCACTTCAGTATAACACATTTATAATAAGTTAATTATAACGGTCCCAGTTTGTTAGCTTTTCACTGGAATTAAGTACGACTTCCCTTTTCTAACTTTCCATATATTAGATATATTCATTTTCTCGTTTCATCTCAAAGTTCAAGATTGAAAATCAATATAAGAATTCCAGGTTCAGATAAAATTAGCTTAACATTTGAAAATAGCTCATTCTCTATTTTGTAATTTTCTCCACTATATCACCAGTATTAAAACAATATTTGCACCACATGTAGCCTTCCATATTGAGTATTGCGACATTTCATTTGTCTGTACTTTATTTACACCAAAATTGTATCAGATAGAATAATCGTTTTCAATTTATACATTTTACAGCGTTCTTATGAAGTAATTAAATGTGTAAAGAAGTCAGTTCGTGTACATACATGCGTAACGTATGCAACTGTATTCGCACGCAAATGTGACGCGTGTACTAAACAGCTCATTTAATATTTTTAGCTGTTACTGTGACTCATCGATCTTCGTGAGGTTGTGTAAAATTGGGTAAAATTAGTTTAACTCGTTGAAATGGGTCAAAGATTCAGGACGGAAACGTTTTTGAGGGATCCTTCATCTGGCTGGGAGGAGCGCACCACACCAGGCCATTCCTTAAACATTTGGCACGAGCTGTGGATAAGAAGAATGATTTATCATTGTCTGGATGCCAGATGATAACAGCATCATATATGTTGGTGGAATTATATATAAGGTTTTGAACCTAAAGGTCAAGCTCATTATATGTATGACAATCTCATACACCATCGTATTTGTTGACGATCTGTTGAGAAATCTATATATCAATAAGATCCGTTAACGGAATCCATGGATTGATCATATCCGTTCAAGGAATCCATGGGTTGATCATATCCGTCGATAAACAATATTATACGTGATGATTTGTTTGAAAATCCACACTTCGATGGTATCCATGAAGGAACATCAGTATTTTGTTATATCCCTCATTCAACTCTGTGTACATGAGTGAGTAGTATGTGGTTTTCAGTTGTAATAGTTTAGTGTACGAGATGTGGTAGTAACGCTGTGAGGTAGTGTGTCAGAGATTCGATGATCATTAATTTGCATTATAAATAAACATTTCATTCATGTAATTGTGATTAGTGCCTTTGCTAGCTCTAACCCCACACGATGTCGTTATGTGACACCATGTATCAAATATCTTTGCCAATTGCTCCTTCACAGCAGCCAGCCCTCTACCAAACGCATCAACGGTCTTCTAGAAGACATGTTATCATCCAAGAATTCGCAACCATCTTTAAAACGATGAAACCACCTCAACATTGTAGGATGTGACTAAGAATTACATCCTCACCTAGGATCTAAGTCGGCCCTGACATTGGTCTGAAACTAGCATACAGGCGCCAGGATTTTATTGTAAACTCTTTGCACAGTATCAGAGTTGTTCTTCTTCTCTGATATTTTTACGTCACTGTCATTTACCTAAACTGCGTCACATGCACGTATCTGCTGGTGTCCAGTGTGCTGCACGTGCAGCTGCATATCATTTTACATAGCGTTTCTTGGGAGTGTTGTTTTTTTTTATGAATCGATTGGCGTTAACTTTATTGACTGATTCAAAGAAATATTTAGAATTTTTCAAATACTCCGTGTAAAAAAGGAGTAAATAATTCATTAACATATTTACAAAGGAATGATAACATCAAACTTTACATAGATCCTTTGAATATAACATACTTAGCATTAGCATTTAGTTTGAATCAAGAAAGTCCTGAAGCAAGTACTGAGAGGACGTTGAAAGGCAGGTTCAAAATTAACACTCATACTATTTTGCAAGAAAGCAATGTTAACACTTCATCTTGGTTTTCTTAATGTAAAGTCACATACCAAAATCTGATTTCAATCCACGCAGTCCATCAACCGTTATTAAGTGAAAATGAAATTGAATATCAGAGTTATAAAACAACAGCCATAACGCCTCAAAATGTTGCCAGAAAACAGTAAAAAGCCCATTTGTGATGATTCCCTTACCGTATCCATAACAGCCTGCTGTATTCTTTGAAACAATATATTTCTTCTAATTCGTTGGGCAGGCTGTTTCAAACTCTGGGGCTCTCACAGTTAATAGAAAGCTTACCATATCATCTGGTTTGTAAGACGGTTTTCATTATATGTAATTGACAACATTAGGCGTTCTATTCAGTCAGCCACATATGAAGTTTAAGTGTCGTTTTTGTATACATAAGATGTGAAAACTTTAAAAGAACTTTATGAGTGTGGATGTCATGTGAACTGAATTACGTACTGATGATAATCGAAAGAATAAGCTACTTAAATACAATTCAGACTGGCTGCTAAGTTTACTATTGGCTCCTCTACCCCCCACCCCACCCCCTCTCTCTCGTGCAAAATAACGTAGACGAGTGCATATTTTGCAACATGGAGGTAATCTATTAAGTTATTAAGCATTTATTTGAAGAAAATAATACCTGACCGTTAACAGCAGTAAACGGTTCAGTAGTCGAGAAAAATTGCTTTCGTTGTAATATGTAAACATCTTCCTATCGAACAATAATACTGCACGTGCTCAGTTTACATCCTGGTTCAGTAAGGTGACCATGTATTTAAAATACGCATTTAAATCAAGTTACTCGAGTTACTTAAAATACAACCCAAATGCAGTCACTATCCTTCATCCAAAAAAGGACAAAACCTTAAAACCACACCATACTTCTATAGTGTATGATTATCAGGTATAAACTATAGATGTTAGCACTCAATGATAGAACATTTGCCGGAACGTGTTATGTGTCATGTAGGAATCATATCTCCGCGCAATAAGGGCATGGAGAACACCTGATATTCTTTTTACGGATATTTCCAGGTCCAGGTTCATTGATTTGCGTGTTTCTAACCTGTGCTCTGGTAAGTGTGTTGCTCTTTTTTTCTCATTCTGGTACTTATGGAGGCAGACCACCATCCATGCTTATCAACGATACATACATTTCTCAAACCGTAACTCCGGGCGATATACCAGTTACACTAGGATTGCACGGGATGAAATTGCCAGTGAAGACCATTACACTTAAAATGACTTGACAGTACTTGTACAGAATATTTACATTTAATAGCTAATGAACATATGTTCGGGTCAATCGTTCTTTTTCGGGTTAAAGTAGGTTGTGGGTGTATCACACACTGAAGTTTCACGTACGCTTTCCCCACACAGCTTTCACAACCGAAAAGGAACGCACCTCGAAGTATACAAATGATTAGTTCCCAAATATATTTCCTAGTAAAATCAGTTCCTTTCTGGAATGTATCACACTGAAATGTGTGTAGTCCAATAAAACCTTTCAATTTAAATATGAAATACTTACCTGAGTTGCGGACCCTTGGGATTAAATAAACTAATCTCTCTCATAAAGAGAATGTCAAAAATGTTGGTGCCTCAACTAATAAAAAATAATTCAACCACATCATTCTTCCAAAACGAATATGCAACAACTGGAATGAAATTTCTTTTGCTATATCCGATACTGCATCCTTGGTGAATATTCATGGTGGAATCGACACACTTTCCGACGGAAACATTGTAAAGCCTCAAAGAAAACGTGTATATGGCGCCACAACTACTCCGGCTGACCAGACCGATTGAAAATTGTGACATCAGGCAGGAATTTCCACGAATCCGGTGTTGAAAAATCATGTTCTATTGATTGGAGAGATATTATACTTTTAAACTGTAATTTGTAAAAAAAAAAAATAGAATTTTAAATATTGATAAGTATCGAATTGTGCAGTAGTGCTTTATCTCGAGCTGGGTCTATATTTTAACGCTCAAGAATTGAAACGGTCAGCAGGTGAGTCAGAATTAAATGAAATGCAAAAAGTGTTTATTCCTTTTTTTCTCTATCGAAACTATTCAAGCTGTTTTATAATTGCTATTAAATAATGAACCGTTTGAGATCCTCGATCTCTTTGGCCTTTTAAGATCATGTGTTACGAATTTACGAATAATGCAATGTAGGTGTATCGTTCTAGCAAAAAATGTGTGAACACCGACTGTGATGTATAATAATAAACTGAGGTGAGGTGGTATTTAATACTTGATGTGAGAAAGAAACAACAGAAACAAACTACTAGAATATTATCGAATACTGACCATATGCATCTAAAATGGAGAATAATTATCAAATTAACAGGTCAAAAGATCGAGGATCTCAAACGTTGTTACTCCAGCAATGTCAACTTCGGGTAAGAATCGTCAAAGGAGAGAGGAAAGTTAATTTTTAAGAAAACTTTTTCTTGATCGTAATCTCCAGACAAAATAAGATGGCTTCTTAAAAGAGACGACAACAAGCAAAATGTGAGTTTGGAATTTGCTATCATAAAACTTACAAATCAAACAATGAACCATACAATCATGTCAAAATATACAACCGCATAAGAACATGATTGATTTTGAAGCTACACCACGCAATGTAAACAACCCCCACCCACCCCCCAACAAACATCCCCTGAAATAAAGCAACAACACCCCAAGCAACAAAGCATTACGTAGAAATAAAGTGCCTATGGCATTAAAAGGTCGGGAAGGATATTGTTAACTCTATTTCAACAGAGGGATACATGAAGAAATATCAGAATTAATTTCGAAGATTGGAAAGCTGAAAAACTTTCAGTTAAAAAATACCGATATATGAAACTTAAACCTGTAATCCAGATAATGTGGCGTGTACCGCATCAAATGCATGACAAACTAGAAAGAAAACTAGATGAACATTAAAAAACCTATACATTATTGAGAGGGTGCAAGGGCCTTGTTCATGAATATCTCCAGTGGATTTGTGTTCCAAACGAAAATAATGACAAACGGTTAGGTGTCAACGTGAGGAGGGCGAACGAGACGGTGATAAGGAAACGACACCATATACCAACGACAGATGATATTGATCAAGACTTCATTGAGAGAAAGTATTTAGTAAAATTAATATTAAATGGCCATATCACTAAATTGAACTTTCTCATGAATCATGTAAACAAACTGTTTTCAGTAATCATAAAGAGTTTTACCAATACAAAAGATCAATGCTTGGCATAAGTTGTTCCAATGAAATATATCAAAAAGTCATGCAGCATATTTTACAGCGATGTGAAGGGGCACACAACATTATAGATGACATTATTGTAGATGAAGACTGTTGAAAGTACTTGAAATCTTGAAGGAAAATCACCTCACTTTAAATACGAAAATGTGAACTCAGCATGTCACAGTTGATCTTTATAGGTCATGTTCTATCTGCACGTAGTATCGGACCTAGCATGGTCAATGTTGAAGGAGTTGTAAGATCGCAACAATCGAGAAACGCGCGAGAAGTTGAAGTTTTCTATGCTTAGTTACGAAAAATGCCAGGTGTATTTTTGATACGGCAACCGTCTCGGCACCGCTTCGTAAATTGACATGGAAAAAAGGCAGTATTCGTCTATGAAATAGACATCAATAAGCTTTTGACAAGATGAAAGAACTTTTGACGAAAAATGAAAGATTGGGATATTTTGATCTGAACGCGCCGACCAAAGTAATTGCAGATGCGTCATTGGTAAGAATAGGTGCGGTTTTTGTTCAACAACAGGGAAATAAACACAGAAAGATAAGATCTGCAAGTCATAGTTTGAGCGATACTGAGAAACAATATTCGCAAGCTGATAAAGGATTTTTGTTTTTACTTTGGGCCTGTGAAATTGGAATTGAGTTGGACCATTACTGACCATAAACTTTTTGGGCGAATCGAAAGATGGGTTCTAAAAATGCAACCCTACAGGTATAAAGACATTATCATTTACTTATGAAAATGATAAGGCATCGTACGATGGTCCTGAGCTGGGTAAACTTCGAGACAGGTTACTAGACAGTAAATGGTATAATGCAAAGAGTATTTACCAATTTGCAGTGAAATGAATGCTAGAGACAACCTGGTACTATGTATAACACGGATTGCAATCAAAAAAAATCTTTTCGTGAACAGATTCTAGAGTTGGCTCTTGAAAGTCATCCAAGTATGGTAAGCATGAAGCATTGGTTATGACCAAAAGTATTGTAGCCTGATGTCAGCAAATAAATTTGTGAACTTTTCTAAAGGTTGTTATGGATTGAAGCTAGTGTCAAATGTTTGTAAACCTGAACCAATGATGCTAAATGAAGTGTCAACCGGGCTGTATCAACATTCAGCTGCTTATTTCTTGGAACCGCTTCCCTCCGGTGATTATATATTTGTAGTCGTGGATGACTATTCTATGTTTTTTGAGACTGAGTTAAATAAATAACTTCCGAGAATATGACATCGTTCTTATCCAAGATATATCTTACTCGTGGTTTACAAATTTCTGTTGCAACTGATAACGGTCCTCAGTGATAAGTGAGCATTTCAACAGCTATCTGAACGAAAACTGTATAGTTCACCGTAAAAGAACTCCGTTGTGGCCACAGGCTAATGGTGATGGTAAGAGATGCAAGCGCAGTATCTTAAATTGTATAAGAATTGCGCAAGAGGAACATTGTGATTAGAAGTCAGATATCCAATCGTATTTTTACTTATGTACAGACGTGCACCTCGCTCAACGACAGGTATTAGCCCTGCCGAACTCCATGATGACCGTAAGATTCGTACAAAACTATACGATCGCGATAGCAAACAAAAATTAAAAGGAAAAGTATACGCTGATGCGATACGAAAAGATTGTGAACGTAATTTAAAGGCAGGAGACATTGTTCTAAAGCTTCAGTGTTACTTATATGTAATTAAATTGCGTGTGTGTTAGTTTAAAAATTCTTTTTTATTTTATTTTTGTTTCATTACATTTTTATGTAATGATTATTGCAAGGATTCAAAATTCTTTTTTAGTAATTCTGTTTATCTAAGACGTAAAATGTATTATATTAGTAATATTTTAGTTTACCTTGGTCCACGGTAGTGTAATCACTACGCGAAAACGATTGGCTATTGCCAAGGTCATTTCGTCTAGTCTAAATAAACAATGTTTATTTTTATATTTATTTCAGAGTGATAGTAGATAGGGGTTCTTCCTACGTGACGAATGGCATTTTTCTTATTGCGTATTTCGAGTGTTAAGAGACAATATAATCTATCTCGCGAGAACGGGATGATAATTCGGGTGAATATATCACCCTTTCTGAGCCCTCGTCAGTCAGTTGTATTCCTGATACCTAGAAGGCCGGATAGGTTATTTTATTGTTGAAACCAGATTGTTTTTGAAATTCATTTGTGTTTGGAATTTAATAATTTATTCTCTAGAAAACCAAACGAGTGTACTGTTTATAAATTCTGGGAGAAAGAAATTCAGTGAAAATTTATTCTGGAATTATTCTGAAACATAAACTGTGATTCAGTTGAAGAATTGTTGCTATTTTGTACAAGGACCACATCTGATGTCATCGCCTTCCATATTGGAACGTCGTCGAGATTCGAACTTGGATTCTAATAGAACTATTTAGTGATAGGACTTGTATTTTTCATTCTTAGGATCAAATTTTGGATTATATTCACAAACCGTAAGTCCAATTTTCCAATTTTACATTGTTTTCTAGGGAAATAAATTATTTTGTTAAAATATACAAAGCTTGTTGTCTTCACTCTTTTCTCGTTATTATTGTACGAGCCTACACGTAACATCAGTATAGAGAAGTTTGCTCTCTACTCCACTCAACCCATATCCATTCAAGGTGTTCAGCAAACCTTGCAATCGTGTCATTGTAGAATCGAACGACGGTATGAGCGAAACGTAACAAATGCGAAAAGATTCAGTGAAAGGAGATTGTTTCTCTACCGGGAAATGAAGCTGATATTTATGATGAGATTCCGGTCAAAGACTAAACACGTAAGGAACAAAAACCTCATGGACCAACACAATCAGACACATCTGAACCTGGACTGAAATTTCAAAGTGTCAAGTTGAAGTCATCTCGACCTTCAAGGGTAATAAGATTACCCGAATAAGTTTAAAAGTATTGCGACGTGATTTGTATAGATGAATGATGGGTGAAATTAAAACATTTGAGATATTCTTCTAATATCTAGTCCTAACTTATAACAAGGGTAGAACATGTTATAGTCAATAGATTTGGATGGTCATTAATTTCTATCATTCGTGCTCCTTTTTAAAGTTGCTTTATTTCGTTTCCTTCTAAACAGAGGAAGTTATGTTAAATAACATAACTATTGCGTAATGGATATAAAATAACGTGTTCTCCGTCAATATTGCCGATGCCTATTGAAAATATAATAAAGCCGTTATCATGAGGGCCAAACTTCGATGGCTCTTTGTGTTGGTTAATCATATGGTGTCAATTGAGTTCATAGAAAACCAGACGTTATAAGGTCACACGTCAACTAAGATCACAGCGCCAAGTGTTTTTCCATAGACCATAATGGTGAAGTATTGTGAAATAAAAATACCTCATACTTTAGTTCAGCAAAGGCCCTCAGAAAGGCAAGGGACACTTCGAGAGTTTGAGACCCGAAGCCCTGGTGATATTGCAATTTTGACACGAATCGAATGCCAAAACAAACCCATATACTTTACTACCCTAATGGTTGAGGCCCGGGACATATGCATTCCTGTCCCCTACCCCTATCTGATTGGGCCTGGTGCCAGACTTTATCATTGTGAGCAGTGTTAGATTGTTAATATGACAGGTAGATAACCATATACCCAACAGGGCTTTAGAGTGATAACTCTGACGAAACTGGACAGGGCCATTCTGTCAAAAGAGATACATGTTCACGACACGTATCTCTATTTCAACCAAAAGGGCATGAAAAAATATTATCTACATATGAATTTATTTACTCTCATTTATAGCCAAGAGACTGAATATTTTTGTAAGAATGGCAAAAGCTCCATGTTCCCCTTCTCTCTCTCTCTCTCTCTCTCTCTCTCTCTCTCTCTCTCTCTCTCTCTCTCTCTCATGCTTCTGCACTGTAAAAATAAAATGAGATCTAGTTTCTCAAAATACAAGCAGCCAGATTTCGTTTTCTTTCTGTAATTAGTGCTCACTTCCAATACAAAGTGCATTAATTGATCAGAGTGAATGAATACAGCGGAAATAGTGTTTTGTTTACTATAGCTTGCTTTGGATCTACCCTGTACAAAAGTTAATAAATAATCTACGTGACACAGGGTCTCTACAGGGAATCAACAGGAACTTCAGGTAAAGAAAAAATATGATACTAGATGACATTATTATGTATCGTCCTTTCTGTGCTTCTAAACAAACCTACAAAATTGAAAGAAAACCCCAACCCATCATCTAAATATTAACAAAGCTGCAATGAAAATTAACACACAAAAACAACCCACGAGAGATCTTGGGTTTTATTCTTTTCTTGTAGCGTACGTTTATTTGGCCTCTTCTTCGACATCCTGGTTGTTGTTGTTGTTGTTGTTGTTGTAGGGTTTAACGCCATTTTTCAGCACAGGATAAGCTATACATGGCGGCCAGTATAAATGGTGGAGGAAGAACCCGGGAAAACCCCGGTAAGAACCACCGACCCACGAGAAGCTACTGGCAAGCTTTCTCACATATCCACATTGGCCGAACCCGATACTCGAACCAACGCAGACAGAGGTGAGGTAGCAGTGATCCTTAGCGGTGAGAGCTTTTCACACTTCCTGGTTGATTACGCAGTACACATGTGAGCAGGCAGAACAAACCCATAGACGTAATCAGGAGATACCTGTAAGTATATTAATTTTCTTTCATTTCCAAAGAAGCCGATCTTGTATTTATGTGATATTATTTACGGAAATAGTTTTCCTTACATTCATCAATCACCAGTTCTTAAAAGCATAATGTAATAGCAAAATGAAATGTAAGGGGTAAAATGGAAATATTGTCATTTTGTTAGTGTGTTACTTTTCTGTCATATCCGAAGAAGCCGAACTTGTATTGATGTGATATTATTTATTTTGCGTACCAATCACCAATTCTTAAAACAAATATGTATCAACAAAGGGAAGCGTACTACTGTCAATTCCATCTCGGCTTCCAGCCGTATTTGTTTGCCTTTAGAGTTATACAAAATTTAAAATCAGTCCAATGCGTCTAATCCTCAACGATGAGGGGAAAATCGCGTATCAACCCCAAACCGCCCTCCCCCCCCCCCCCATTATATTATCATCGCTAGCAACAATCGAAACCCATTTATGCTGCTAAACAGCACACCGGATTTTCGCCGTGGCTTCTGATAATGCCGTATGATGGAGGTGCGCGGTATTACTGGTATACAGAGGTATTAATTTCCAGTGGAACGTACATGTACACTGTACTGGAACTTCGGTAGTTTCCGTCAGTAAGGAATGTACGGAAATTTCCAAGTAACCTCGTTACCAATTTAATGATATTATAAACCTATTTTCATTTTTCATGACCTAATAATTGTCAAAATTATTACTTGGTTCTTTACGAAATTCTTGTTGTTTTCACGGATTAATTTCAATAATAAGAAATAAAATTATATTTATTAACCTTTAATCACATTTGACACGTATCAAATATGCCAACATGGCAGCCGGATTGGATTTCGTGAAAAATATTAGAAACAAATCGGATTGGAAAAAGAAGGAAATGTAATTTAATAGTATATGTGTTTAATACATGTATTCCTTTGCAAGAGCAAGAATTATCATAGGATTTTAGGAGTGCTGTTCTGCTCTTTTTGAATCTTACTTAATGTCTCAAATACACTAAATAATTTCTCTTATCCTGAGTGAGTGTTGTTTTGTTTATTCTCTCTCTCTCTCTCTCTCTCTCTCTCTCTCTCTCTCTCTCTTATAAACATCTAGTTACGGGTGTAAGCGTCCCGGTTACAGCTTACCTGCCTATGATATCAATAGTGTATCTTGTAAATTGTAGGCTTTGCTGTCAACAATTCCTATTTTAAGGGCTATTGGTAATGCACAATTCAGCACAGGTGGGTGGGGGATTGTATTCTGATTGTGAAAATATGACTAACACTTATGCCAGTATTAATATCCAGTTTGTTTCAGTTAAGTAGCATGCACCAGTTAGCAGTGAGTGTGTGAAAGAATAACTTGCAATAAAAACAAATTCCATACTTTTTTGTCCACATACTTTGATGCATTCTACAGCAATATGGAGTCTGTATGTGATGAAAATAAAATGCCAATGACATTTACGAATAATCAATTTAGTGGAAAGGAGAAGTGGGTTTTGAATAAAACTTGGAGAAATTGAATATTAACTCTTTTTCTGCACACAGTGTTTGCAGATAAATGGATTCTAGTCCGTGCTGAACAACCGAGAAAGCAGTTTCCAGAACAAAGTACGAAGGCTTGTATTCGCCTTAAGCAGCATTTTATGATGACGAAAGTAACACAATTCTTCATGCATTTCAATAGTTCGTAATAGTAATGACGGAAATTTAGTCTAAAACATTATCATGTTCCCCAAAATCAAGAGTCTGGAATATTCATATTCTCTGCTAACATGTCTTTCTGTACTTGTTGAACTATATATTGTACCACAGCTGCAAATTCAGTTTTCTAAACCTAATTAATTATTGAATTTTGAATTTAAATCTCTAACCACTTTGTTCGTATCCTAAAAATGGGTTCAAGGCAAAATGTACGAAATCCACAACTTTGGTCTAATATTTTCCCTTTATGTAGACCCCCCCCCCAACTCCATTAAACTGCCTCATTGTATCCTGGTTTCTACGGCACTCATCTCTCTACAAATGACTACACTGTAAAACAATAAAAACTAAAATATCCTGTCCAGTGTTCACATGCCATACCAAAACTAGTTATCACAAATACAGAAAAATATTACTAAATCACCACTAATGTGTAAGCATAATTGTATAAACAAGTGTAAATTACTTTCCCATACGTGGTCTATTCAATACAACGTACAATCCAATATAGGAAAGCACATGGATTTATTCATGAATAAATGTCAAATTCACCAACATTAAATATTTTGCTATATACGTCGTTTAACCTTAGCGATTAGTGATAATGATGACAGCCAGCAGAACTGAACCATCTTGTAAAGTCAGCAACTGATGATATATCTTACCTGATCATCATGTAATTTTTTTCAAATTTGTGTTTTTATTAATTTGATTCACATTCTTGTTTGCGGTAAGTTTTACCGACACACTGGAGGAAACGCATACCATAATTATTATAGTTCTTATAATTGAAATTAAATTCAATATACATATTCCATTTATGCATACATTAAAGGTTTATTTAAGATACGTAGTTGATGGTAAGTATTTTTCATTGGCTTTAGACGGGTATTAAGAACGAAGGAATCATATAAACTTTGGCGGATTAATACTTACAGAGGTACATTGATGAACAGTATTAAAATGTAAACAAACAAATCAATCATTTTAAAGTATGTATATCAGAAACGTTTTGCAATTAATTTGCTAATAACGTACCGACTATAACACGGAAAGTTTGATAGCCTTTGGGTTAGATGTATGCGTGTAATACGACTGTTAGTCAAGGGACCGGGTTGACTGGAAGAAGACCATTATGGCAGCCCCCATTGCTTGGCTTAGTGATATTTGCCACGTGCATTGTACATAAGCCCTAATGTATATGAAACACGTAACGCTCGTCGCATCTTGATTAGTCTTCATGCAACAAGATAGCTAAAATGCAATAGCTCAATACTATTTCAATGCCTTGATCTATTGGGCGTAAAATAGAATATCATATTGCCTATTTTAGCTCAAATAAATGCATTTTCCGCAAAACAGACTGTACCTTAAAATATTAAATGACAGCTTTTTAAGCTACTACTATATAACTTTAAACTCAGTACGTACAATACGTGATATTTGACTATACTATACCAACTCAGCCGTTAAGCCAATTCGCATTACCAATAACCCTTAATCTACACGTTTTGTAATGTCAGCACAATGCCGTGTACTGGTTGTCAGCTGTAGTCTATTTAATCATCCCCATTTAAGCATAGTGTTTAGATGACAACTTATACAACAGTTAACATGCACAGAACGAATTTGTCTACTGTAAGTGTCAGTTACTGGCTATTTAATTTCCGGGGGTGGGGGATGCGATGCTCTTTTGAGCAGAGATAGTTTATTTTCCATTATCTCATGACCATTATTTTTCTTCAGCTAATAGTATGGAGATAATATGGTGTCATTTTGCATTAAATCAGAGCAAGCTAATTTTGGCAGATAAGTGAGATCCGGAAATGGAAAACAAAATACGATTCCCCTGCCGCAGAAAATTCAATTCTTGGTCCCCAATATAATTGCCGTTATGTTGTGGTGCATATCGCAGTATATTCAACATAACGCGGTACAAAATTGTTCGGGGTACCCATTTCTACATGATAGTGACTGGACTCAATTACAAAGGCAATATATCATGATAACACATGCATCATCGAGTAAACGGTTCAGCAGTAAACAATTGTTGATAAACATCCTCTAAAGCACGCAATATGGCCTAAAATCAAAAACTTTTAACTGAGTATTTAACTGCCTTTTTATGAAAAGTTGACAGGGAATGAGGATTTCATTAGATAAGAAAATAAGATAAAATAATGTAAATTACATTGTTTAAGATTATTATCGATGCAAAAGGGACTTTACTAAACTGAGTCATTTTAGCCTGAGTAGGAACAGGAAAGAAAAAGTTTTATAATTATTAAAATGTGTTCATAAGTCATTTATCTGATATGTCTATCTAGAGCTTCAATGTATAGTCTTCTTACCTTTCATAAACTGATGATTAAGAGGGGATCCTTGAGCGATTAGATATGACCTCTTTCAGTTAAGTTGAAAACTTTTTAAACAGCATTCACAATTAAAGGCATATTACTGTGTGTTTACAGATCCACGATTCTAATTTCTTCATTGGAGCAGCTGTACTAAAATATATACCAACATGAGTGTCCGGAATAACTTCCTTCGTAAGTACGATAAATTCTGTAATAGGTGTCTAGTGTAACATATTCTCATAGTTGCTATACTTTTATGTTAGAATTGCAGTCTTAATTGCTTCCTCTTTAACACAGGCTTGACAAATCCATCTAAAGAATACAAAACCAACTTAAACATTTCAGCACGAAGGAAGAGATTAAAAGTGATCCTCATTTTGCTGATAGTCAAATTGTCAAGATAGAACAACAGCCCACGTTTCTCACAAAAGGTTTATCATTCGCAGGTGCCATATAGTGTTCATACTTTCATGTTTTATCAATAGCATGCCTAAAAGGAATAAAAGTTAGTAGCTTTCTTTTGAAGAAAACAAAATTGGCATCTGCACAAACGTAATTCAAAGATTTGTTCATACCGGCTTCAAAACAGGCACATGTTCTTATAAATCGATGTCAGGGTTGGGTATTTAACATAAAAGTTTCCATTTTAGTAAGCAAAAATTCACTTTATTATAATGTTAAAATAAACTTTCAAATAATCTTCTTTTTGTTTTTTTGTTTTTTTAAATAGAAGAGACTTGTAATCACGCATGACGTTTAATGCATAATTTCCTTGTTTCTTATGTTTTGTATCTTTGACTTGTATTATGTGATTGACCTTTGTCCATAATAGAGGGTAGGGTTTGGGACATACCTGACTAGGTCTTTTTTGCAAACAACGTATTACATAGCTAATTTTTATCTGTGATTGTAGAGCATAATATTGAGATAATTATTACCTGTAGTTAAACATGTTCACTTGGATTTGAGTTCAGGGCATTGGTATTCCCCGTGGGAATTCCTATTGCACCTAATATATGCTATGTTCTTTATTAAAATTTTGGTAAAACACCTGATCTTGTTGACAATTTATAATGTTCTATAAATGATCCTAGTCCTCTTATTGTGTCGTTGATTATGATATTATTGATGCTTGCATTAGAATTACTCATTCCTTCATCTGACTAGCGGAATTAGTTCTTTAGTAGTGCTCAGTCTTAATTTGAGAGGATTTATTTAAATTATTCATTGGCTTTACAAAGTGCTCCTTGATACTTTTCGGACTCAGTCACTATTTGAGATAATTGTGAATTCATTTAGAAACGTTTTGGATTAGACACATCAACGCTATTCCAGACTATTAATACATCAACACATTCAAGATTGGAATTGATTCAAAACACCACTGGTATTCATCGGAATATTTCATAAATTTGGACTTGTGATAGAACCTTTAGGACTATTAAGGACTGAATTGACAATAACATATGTTCTTTTTACATTTTCACTTTGTATCGAAGAAAATAAATTATTTGCTGATTTTTACTAAACTTGTTTGTTTTAACTCTTTTCAGTTGCTTAGTTTAAGACAATATAGTCGTAACAGTTCAAATATGTGCAGACATTTAATATTAAAGTTTGACAATTTTCGTTCACCTAACTATGTACGAGCTACTTGTAGAAATATCATTACAATTTTGTGATTATTTTAATTCAGATATTTCATGCCTGCTAGGTGTGACCATTTATTAACTTGTCTTAAAAATGATCTTCTTCTTATCTCTTTATGGTTGCATAGGTAGAATATATATCCTATTCAAGTCACCAAACTCTGCAAAAGAAAAAGTAAAAATAGCGACTGCAAGTTAACCAAACCGATTCATGACACTCGTGACTAAGTTGTCCACCAATAGTTTTTCGAATGGTCAGAGGTAATGGTCTGTTATGTATGTCTGTAGTTCTTGAAACTCTTGGTAAATGATTGTGTCTATGTATAATTTTTGCTCATAACTGTAAATTGGAATGATCATCTGTAATCATGATATTATATAACTAATTTTTGCACATTGGCATTAAATTATATTTTATGATATTAGGAGAGCAGAGAAGATTGCGTAGGATCTATAAATAGGTGCTTACGATCAGTACTAATATTAATAATAAACCCCGTTGACAATTTTGAAGTAATGACTTACTGGCTGGTGATGTCAGGTTTGTTCCCAGAAGAATAAAGTTATTTCCCATTGGATGAGTTTGGTCAAGTGGGTTCTTTTACGATGGGGGATATTTGCAAAATGCCACGTAGCAGGATAAGCAAAATGCATTTTCATACCATATGCTTGTATATAAATACGTGGAGCTGGACACTTTTCTATTTTCATTTCTTATGTTCTTGTTGTTACATCAGTCTGCAGACGTATTTAACGTTATTTTTTAGATATTATTTGAGAGGCAGTCTTTGTTTACATTATTCGTTGGAACTAAAAAATGCTCATTGGACTAAAATAGTATTCTGGGACTATCGTGAATTATTCAAAGAAGTTCTGGACATTGCCATTTTGACTCTTGGCAGACCAGTGCATTTGAAGAACTGAACTTCATTCGGAACATTCGATTCTTTTGGACTTAATTATGATATATTAAGATTATTTTGGGTTCAATTCATAATACTGTACGTTCCTCTTAAATTTTCATTTTATAACTTTGATAATCAAATCATTTTGTTAAGTTTTACAAAACTTCTTGCTTTTGCTTCTTTCTGTTAGACTTGTAACCCGGTCACATTGAAACCAATAAGAAAATAATGGTACATTAAATATATTGTGTTCAGTGACTACGTTGAAAACTATCTAACACGGGGAAGGCAAATAATGTGCCGTTCACGACAATCTCTTCACCATACTGTACTAGACCACGTAGACCACGTGACTTTTTCGTCTGTTTCCACATTTTGAATAATCATGATCATTTCCGAAGATAATTAAGCTCCCAAAAATCAACACCAACCGCCTTCTGCAAGGTTGTTTTCAAGATCTTTATTTAAATAGTCTATGGTATTTAATTTTATCAGTCGAGTAGTTTTCTTGCGGATATTTTCCGAAGTGATTCCCATTCTGACGGTCATGAGAATGATGTGTAACTTTGAATGAGTAATAGGTTTAAAAACTATAACTTCTCTTTTTTCTTTTCAAAAACTTTCATCTTTTAATAGGATCAGAAATGGAAGTGAGTCCCAAATTACAGACTGCGATAGTGGCTCATCACATACTTCAAGTAGTTAGTCCAGTGGTTGTCACCATCATTTATGTAGCAGCGTCGCCATTATTTCCATGGCTATTGATGATTCTCATTTCGGTAAGAAACTACCGTCAGTGTTGTAACGTCATTCACGGCATTCGCCGTATTTAACTTGTAGTAGCAGTGGTAGTAGTTTAGTAGTAGTAGTATCAATAGTAGTGAACCGCTCCGGTGGCCTGAGTGGTTAAAGCGTCCGCCTCCGATGAGGGAGGTCGTGCGTTCGAACCTCGGCCGAGTCATACCAAAGAGTTATGCAAATGGTACTAGCAGCTGCCTCGATTGGCGCTCAACATCAAGAGGTTAGTGTTGGGCCTGTTCAGGATAATGTGACTGGGTGGGACATTACGCTACAGATATCCGGCATGATGCCCCAGTGCTATACATCACTATAAACTGCCACAATGCAGACATCATAGCGAAATTACTGAAAAAGTGTTAAAGCTACATTAAAAATCCAAATCACACACACACAGACACACTACTTCTATCAGCAGCACCAAAACAGCCACATATCACACAACCACACCATCTATTCCCGACGTCAGCAATTACTACACACTAACAAGATTAATTAGCATTACAAGAATCATTAATTACCGTCGTAAGTATCATTATCATCAGAAGTATCATCAGTAATTACCATCCGAAGGATAATTAAATACCGTCACGTATCATCCTTCGCCATCAATTTTATCCCTTATCACTCAATTGATCTTGCAAATTTTAGTCCAAAACCACCACCACCACTATCTCTTCTACTATTACTATTTCAAAGTTTACATTTATACGTATTTCTCTACACGCAGCTTGCAACCTAATTGCATACATGTACAACTTTCAATGAATTAATTAATTAATCCAATGTATGTATGTATGTATGTATGTATGTATGTATGTATGTATGTATGTATGTATGTACTGTTACGTGTAGACTCGTACAATAATAACAAGAGAAAAGAGTGAAGTCAACAAGCTTTGTATATTTTAACAAAATAATTTATTTCCCTAGAAAACAATGTAAAAATTGGAAATAGGACGTACGGTTTGTGAATATAATCCAAAATTTAATCCTAAGAATGAAAAATACAAGTCATATCACTAAATAGTTCTAATTAAATCCGAGTTCGAATCTCGATGAAATTCCAATATAGAGACGATGATGTCAAAAGAGTGGTGGTAACAGATCCTTGATTGCATCACAGTTTATATTTTTCCTTAACTCCAGAAAAAATTTCCACTGAATTTCTTTCGGCCAGAATTTTTTATAAAAAGGATACTTGTTTGGTTTTCTAGAGAATAAATTATAAAATTCCAAAAACAAATGAACTTCAAAAACAATCTGGCTTCAACAATTGAAACCTCTCGAGCCCTCAAGGTTTAAAATACAACTGAATAAATTTAATACAAATTGGCTGTTTTAAGCCTTGATTTTAGGTCACATGGTACTCCACGTGATAGCCTGCGTGATTTACTAATTTGAACATCGCAATAATATAAAATGCCATTTGTCACGTATGCAAGAATAGCCCTATCTAAGAACCAAATTCTCGCTCTGAAAATATATAAAATAGAAAGGCTGTTTACAATCCAGTTAATACGTAAGCTGAAATGACCTTGGAAAGAGCCAATCGTTAACACTCGATGTTTACAAAACCGCACACCAGGGTGAACTAAAAATAATGCTAATGTAACACCTGTTGCGTTCTATACAAACAGAATTTACTTGAAAAAATATCGAATCCCGTGGAAATAATCATTACAATAAAATGTAATGAAACAAAAATAAAATAAAAAAGAATGTTAAAACTAACACACAAGCAATTTAAATACATATACGTAATAGTATGTATGTATGTATGTACGTATGTATCTTTGTATGTATGTATGTATGTATGTTTTTATGTATGAGCTGTTGTATGTATCGGTCAGTCACTGTATCAGAATTAAATCAGAAGATTAGATGCAATTCATAATACCAACGAGAAATCCAATCAATCTTCAACTTTGTCAATCTTTTTTCTAGGCTATCGTCCCTGCATTTTTGTTCATCATCTTCTGGATTGCATCGAAATGCAATTACCAGGACCTGCGCGCTATTCTTGTAAGTATTCATATCTGCCATGTTAAGTTCCAGTAGCAATAGCCTTTTCCTTTATATAGAATGCATATTCATTCCTCCATCACTAAATTAAATAAAAATATCATTGTGATTTAGATTTGCTGCTAAAAAATCCTAAAATTTAAGCTAGTAATAAAAACAAATAAAGAGAAAAAGCGTCCCGTTCACCACAACCATGCCCACTATAACAAATACAAGGCATATCAATTTTGAGTCAC
>JAECUM010045135.1:0-15192 GCA_016617855.1 Megalonaias nervosa
TTTTTTTTTCACCAGACTGCTATCTGTAAATCTTCTCTGCATATACAGCCTGTACAGCCTCGCAGGCCTAATGAGAGAAAATTGCCAAAGTCGTTTGTGTACGTCAAACAGATGTCTTTTATTCTCATTGAGAAAGTGTTGGTATCATCTATATTATGACGTCACAATGTACATGACGTGAACTTGTATTGAACTAAATTATAAACAACTATAAATACTTCTTACAATAATCTACCTGGCTTATATAAATTTTACTTTTCTTGGCCTTAAAGGTGTGAATTTTCATGTTTTGTTTGTATTTAATCATAATCAGCATTCATAGAGCCGCCTAGCGTCCCAAATTCGTTTTCAGTCAACTGCATTTTCTTTCCCAAGACCCATTCCCCCCCCCCCCCGTTGGATATGATAGCAATTCACCATTCTATATCAAACCTATGGAAACAACATGATATTAAAATTCAGTAACTTTAAATTTCTAAATGTTTATAATCAAACGTTATTTCTCAGTATAAATCAATCCTTGATGAAAACTTCTGTGTCGAGAGAAAAATATTACCCTTGGCATTTTTCACTTTGACACGCGTTTTCAATGCTGCACCTTGTTCAGTGTAAATTTTAATAATGAGTGTTCCGATGTCAAGCCTTTGAAACGACTAAAATTCCATCATTAGGTCATTGTCTCTGTTCTTTTATCCACTTACAAATAGGATAAGGTGTCAAAAGATTCCTTATATTAAAAGTTCGCTTTTGTTATCAAGCAATTTTGACGCACGAAATCCATATTTACTCGGTTTTGAGTGCAGCCATTGCTAGACTAGTTCCGTATATCCTCTTTTGCATAGAGTAAAAGCCGAATGCGGCTGGATGACACAGGCTAATGATTCTTAGGCATTTAGATGGTAAAGAAAGAATTTAGATCTCAATCATCAGTCACTTTTATCAGAGGAAAGCAGTGATGGTTTTCTATTTCATAAGCAATGGTGAGTTATTTTCCACAAGTAACTGGAAACTTTTATTCAACAAGCGACTAATGAATGATAGCCAGTGCTTGTGATGACAATGTAATATGGTATAATGTATTTTCGAGGATAGGTGAATACATGTATCTAGGATACAGTTTCATGTTTGTAACGGCAAACAGTCTACACTTCAGTTTCCACTCTGTACATGTTTGAATTAAAATAAAGTACACATTTCAGCACAAAGTAAAAAGTAACATGGCCGAATGTCCAGCGTAGTTATCAAGGGAAGAGTGATATCCGGGGAATTTAAATATGAATGTCCGATATATGACATTGAAAAGTGTGTGATATAGTTTGGAGAAACTTGAAAGAGTGCAGATAAGTATAGTTCAGGTGAAATCAGTAAAAATGTTTTTTTGGTGGGCCTCTTGATCAGTGAAATAAAAGTCTTAATTTATGTTTAGCCTTTGAAGTGATGAGATACAGGAAATGGCTTTTGTAGAAATGACTAGGGCTGTCAAAAACCACAGAAAACTTCACCCGGGTACATGTTGCGCCACTTAACGGGTAACCGGGTACTCATTAGAACATGAAAGACATGTACAACCCTAGTTACCCCCCTAGCCCAGCGTGCAGCAGCCATTTAGTAGTGGGCCGCTGATGCATAACGGATGGTCCTACTCCTAAATATAGACTGGAGCTGCAACTCAGACCAGTGTACTGCTGGTGATATATGATATTTTGATAGTGTTGTCGACAAATTATTTTTGTGAACGGGTACTCGTCATTAATTTTCAATGCCCAGGTTTTTCACTACGGTCGGGTACCCGGTTACCGGGTACCCGTTGACAGCCCTAGAAATGACCATGTGCTTTTCCACACATCAAGTAAATAAGGGTGCTGATTCTGAAAGTAGTCATATGACATGTTGAACTAGCCTAGTACCCAATCCCTTAATTTCTGATAATAAAAGATGATATAGATTATTAGGCTGTGCATAACTTGGCCAAGAAGAAAATGTTGTCTTGGCCAACTCAGCAAATAATGCAGAAATACAGTGGTTTAATTTATTTTCATGAATAGAAATTTTTGTGTACACAAAAGTCTCATTCATTGTGCTAAATTCCATGCATATGCTTCTGTTAAAGACTGCATATTTCTAGATATAAAAAAACAAAATGAGGAATGTAAAATGAATAAAAATATGCAATCAGCAGAGGTTGGTCACATGAATGATTCAAACATAAATACTAGGGGTGAAATGATCCATCAATGCATCAACACTTTTGCTATTATGATACACATACTGATACAGGAGATGGAGAAGCGATACAAAATAATATTTACCATATGCAAGTTATTTTAGCCTTCAGCAGTCATGAATAATTATTATTATTAGTTTGCCTGGTTATTCTTTAAATTTTGAATTCGTCTGAAAACAACTTTTGCAGTTACAGACACTCATTGTTAGTAAAATGCAAGGGTCAAGCTAGACTTGAATTTTGGGGAAAAGTGACTTCTTTTGGACAGAACAAGGAGAAGTGGGAGCTGAACTGGGAGCAAAGCAAGAAATGCAAAACACACACACACACACACACACACACACACACACACACACACACACACACACACACACACACACACACACACATATATATATAGATACTTTGCGCGTATGTTGTTGTTATTCTCTTATTTGGATTATGCCCTCTATTTCCCATTATACATATTTTGCATTTAACATTGGTGTTAAGCAGTACTTTATTTTCAAGTAGAAAATTGTCTGAGTTGTATGTATATTATAAGCACATCTGGTGCATGGTTAAAATTCATATGCAGTGTATTTTGGCCGTAAGACTTAAAAAGAGAACAACAGAAACTATACTTTGTAATGAATTTTAACTGAGTAACTAGATTACAGTATTGCAATTTCAAGCTAGTAAAAATGCTTAATCAACTACCCTTAATCAAGAATTTTTCTGTTTACTTTCTGAAAGTTCACTATAAAATGGTACTGGACAAGATATCTAAACTTGTTTGAAACAATGCTTGAGAGCAAATGCATGTCTTTCAGCTCATACTGTTCATTCTAATTTGTTTGTTGCCAATAAAACTTTATCATAACTGTTCATAGACAACACACTGAAGAAGTAAAGTCAGTATATGAATGAACTAAACCTTTCTTTACAATCGAATCAGCACAGCCAACATGTAACTGAATCTATTTTTAGAAAGAGGGGTTTTCTTTATGTAACCACTGACTTTATAGCTTCGATACAACAGTCCATTGATAGGATTGCAAATATAAGGTTTTATTATTTGTCTACCTTGTTGTAGTAACATTAGGCATTGGTTAAATAGTATTTGCTTTGCTGGTTTTTTTTCTTCATAATTTCATAAAAATTAGAAAACAACCTTGACAATAGAGCTTCTCTCAAATTCCACAGCATTGCATTGTCCCATATGTTTCTGATCTACATAGTTGCAATTTAAAGCTAAATCTTTAATAACATAATATTTAGACTGTTTTCTATGACTTGTGTATTTTCCTGAATATATTTGCCCAATGGTTTATGAAAAGAGACAATCTAATAAAGTGGTACTTCCCAGACACATCGATGTCCCCCATTATTTCCTCATGACAGGTTCACTTACAGTTCCAAACTGATTTTTAGGAAGAAAATAATGTATGCTGGGCACTTAAAATATTCAAGTTATCGATTCTGTTCTTAAAACACAAATTGCTGTTTACATACTATTTTTTAATTTTCGAAACACATGTTTGTATGTTTTTTCTCTTCAAAGGATAAATTGCGGAAATTGGGCAGTGATAGTTACTAACTTACTCAGGAAAGGGTTAATGGTCAGTTAGCTATCAAAACACATCCCAGTGAATGTGCAAGAGTTTGTTTGTCTGCACAATTGATATCAACACCAAATATTCGCCTTGAGCTGTAACACAACACTGGAACTAACCTGGATAAGGCGAGGGAAGCATGACCCCAGCACTAGCTTTTGTCAGCCAATTAATATGAAATAATGGTGGTTTATACCTGATCTCATTGCCACTCAATTACGGCTATTTGAATTGCCCAAAGGATAGTTTTACATTAGCTCATGACTGTTTACAGTTTAAACATGCAACATGTTACGGGCATATATTGAAGGGGTGGGGTTTCTTTTGTTTTATTTCTGAAGATTACTGAAAATGGTGTTTTTTGAAACAAAACAGTGTCGGGGGTTTGGGAGTAAAAATATGTTTTTAGCATGACACATCATGTTATGACAGGTATGTAAATGCTATTTTGCCTTATTACATCACCCCGGGGGGAAAAACACTGAAATTCCTTTGCTCATGGGTTTATTAACTTTCAGACTAAAATGTGAAGTCCTGATAAATATACAGTGACCGCTGTCTTTAAATGAAAGTGATAACATCTTGTTATAAATTTATTAAATGATTTACATGCTGATTTTTCTACAACTCAGGTTCACAGTAATGAACTCAAACCTTGTACAATATTTACAGTGGTTTCACCTCCATACACCTTGTATATGGGTGCTGACAAACATGAAAGTAAGTAGTCATATTTTCAGATTTTGTCTTGTAGACCATCATTATTTTATCCTATAACAAAGCATTTGAAAAGGTCACTCATAAATGTTTTGAGTTGTTTATTACAAATTTCTGTGATTACTAGAACCCTACAAGACTTGCTGTCTTAGGATTTGATTGTGCCATAATGAACATATTATCAATTCTCCTGATTTTGAATAGAGCATTTCATTTATTCTATAAACCAAAGTGTTGGATCTTTGGTCCATGCAAAATTGGACATGCTGGCATAAGGGCACAGCATGTGTTGTTAAAGAATAAAATGTCAGAACCATTTTATGATGCACTGTAGTATTAATGTTGGAATTATTTCCATATCTCATGAGGATGCACTTATTAACTCTACATGTAACTGTAAACATGGATCTGTGGCTAAAGTGGACTGAAAAGAAGACCACATTGAAATCAAAAGTGTTAAGTGTTTGCAAATAATGACAGATCAGTTTTATCTCACAATGTGACATCTGTTTGACAGTGTGACTTGTAAATAATGACATCAGTTTTGTCTCAATGTGACTTGAAAATAATGACATTAATTTTGTTTCACAATGTGACTTGAAAATAATGACAGATCTGTTTTGTCTCACAATGGGACTTGTAGACTTGTACATAATGACAGATCAGTTTTGTCCCACAATGTGACTTGTAAATAATGATAGATCAGAAGATAAGAAGGCAAGATGATAGATAAGAAGGCAAATCTGGTTTACTTTTAGCCACATGGAGACATGCTTAATTCAAACTTTTCAAGGAATATTATATCCTAACAAATATTTTGAACTATAAATTGTAGTAGTGCTTCTTTTTAAACTGAGGTTTTTTATTTTCTAGATGAAGACTTGATTAAATGGGGTTTTCCTGAAGATGTATGGTAAATTTATCATTTTGACTTTTTTACCCGTTGATCAAATGGAGTGTTTCCTGGATATATTAATTTTTTTTTCTTATGTCCAATGAATACTCAAAAGTCATTTGTACGGGAGTAATGATCAGTGACTTTTCTTTCCTTTATCTTTCCATTGATTAAAAGTGTTGTGATTGGAATGGATTTTAAACGATTAGTCCGCATTCTGCCTATTATTCTGTGATAGACATATTTGTCTTGTCAGAAAACATTAGTAGAATGACATAATTTTAAATTTGTAATGTGTAAATATCTCCAGTACCATATTTTACTCTAATTAGATTTTGTTAATGAGAATAAGATTTTAGTTTTGAATGATCAGCACATGTTGCATAATTTTAATATATAACTTTCTTTGCAGGTTTCATGTGGACAAATTGTCATCAGCTCATGTATATCTCCGACTGCATCCAGTAAGAGCACTTTTGATACTGTTCACAATTTACTGTTGTTACGTATCGGCTTAATTAAAGTAACACAAAGAAAAGAGTGACTACAACAAGCTTTGTAAATTTTAACAAAAATAATTTATTTCCCTAGAAAACACGGTGAAAAGTTAAAAATATGAAACAAGACTTACGATTTACGAAGAAGATCCAAAAATTTGTTCTAAAATTGTGAAAACACATAAGTCCTGTGAATAAACAGTTCTAAATTGACGTAGTCTGAATCTCAATTCTGTTCCAAGATGGCAGATGATGACGTCAGACAAAGGTTAAACACAAATGTCCATAATTTTCACTGTGAATCACAATTTGTATTGTCCTGTTCCAATTTAGAATTAATTTCAGCAAATGTTTTTGTCCAAAGCCAGTTGTGTAGCTCTCCAGGGAAAATAATTATTATTTAAAAGGTAGATGAAGTACAGCTATCGTCAATAATAAAACACGTGTTACTCTTCATACGTACGAACGAACAACCCTTTCCAGCACAAAAGAATACCTTCTTCTTAAGGTATTTAGAAACTCGAAAAGATGTTACAATGTGACTCTCTAAGATGTTAAAATATGACTCTAGACTAGTTCGCAGGTACCTGAGTATTTTAAAGCAAACTCATACGTCATTTCATGTACACGCATGAAGAAATCGTGGAGATTTCGAAATATCACCAACGTAGTATAGAATGTCAACAAGTATTATTGGTAATGACCGTGGTCACAACCAATCATTTACATAGCTATTTCGGACTGTTTACTTGAATCGACAAAACGGTCATGTAAAAATCGTGCTTACGCGAGTCACATTTACGTTCTAAATGAACACGACGTTTCTAACAAAATATCAGACCCTGCGAACATAATCATCATCACAATAATAATTACATTTAATGATATAAAAATGAAATAAAAATGAAGTAAAAAGATTTAGAAAGAATTCAAATTTTAACACACATGTAATTTAACTACAGGGTCGTAACACTTTCCCCCATAAAGAAAATAGAAAGATTTATGTAATAAAACTTTCTTTTTTACCAGATGTAAATTATACATGAGGTAAAAGAAATTACATAAGAAGAACTCTTATGAATTGTACAAAAGTGTATATGAAAATGATATTTCTATACACGGGAAAGTGCATCTGCAATTAAATTGTCTTTTCCTTTGATGTGCCTGATGTCAAGATTGTACTCTTGCAAAAATAAACTCCATCTCAATAGTCTTTGAATTTTATTTTTCATCCTGTCGATGAAAGTAAGGGGGTTGTGATCACTAAACACAACAACCGGAGAAGGAGCCAAGCTAATATAAACTTCAAAATGCTGTAATGCCAGAATTAAAGCCAAGCATTCCTTCTTGATTGTGGAGTAGTTTCTTTGGTGTTTATTTAATTTCTTAGAGAAATAACACACTGGGTGTTCTACACCATTTTTGTCATCTTGAAGCAAAACTGCTCCAACCCCAGCATCACTTACATCCACAGATAGTTTGAATGGCTGACTGAAATCTGGAGCTGTTAAAATTGGTGCACTTTTAAGTATGGCCTTTAATCTATCGAAAGCCTCTTGACATTTTTCAGTCCAAAGAAACTTGTTTTTCTTTCTCAACAAGTTTGTCAGAGGTTCAACAATATCAGAAAAATTAGAACAAAATTTGCGATAGTACCCAGCCATACCCAAAAATCGCATCAGCTGTTTTTTACTGACAGGCACAGGAAATTCAGAAATAGCCTTGACCTTAGCATCTATAGGTTTAACTTGACCATGTCCCACAATATGTCCTAGAAAAGTAACACAAGCACGGCAGAACTCACTTTTAGATAAATTAATAGTCAAATTTGCATCTGTCAGTCTGTCGAAGAACTTCCGAATCATGGCTAGATGTTCTTTCCAGGTGTTGTTGTAGATGATGACATCATCAATATAGGCATCACAATTGTCTAGACCAGAAGTAATCATATTCATAAGGCGTTGAAAAGTACTTGGAGAACCCTTCATCCCAAATGGCATTACTTTATACTGGTAGAGTCCATCTGGAGTCACAAATGCCAAATTTCTTTTGCTCTTTCCGTTAGTGGAATTTGCCAAAAACCCTTCAGAAGGTCGAATTTAGTGACGTATTTGGCATTTCCAATTTTGTCGATACAATCGTCGATTCTTGGCAATGGAAATGAGTCTGTTTTTGTCACACTGTTCACCTTCCTATAATCCGTACACATTTGGGAAGTTTTATCTGGTTTCGGAACAAGAATGCACGGTGAACTCCAATCACTCTTACTGGGCTCTATAAAATCATTTTCCAGTAAATACTGAATCTCTTTTTTCATGTATTCCTGTTTGAAAGGATTCATCCTGTATGGGTGTTGTTTCATGGGTTTTGAATCTACTATTTCAGCGTCATGAAAAATTTTGTTTGTCCTTGTAGGCTCGTCTGGAAACAAGTGCTCATATTCAGACAACAATTGTTTAAGTTCACTTTTTCTTGATTTTGTAAATGAGAAAGTTTCTGGTCTAGATTTTCCATAACTTCCGAATTCCGAAGATTGGTTGTTCCAAGATCAGTAGAATCCAACTGAATTCTTTCATTCAAATCCTCAGTTGGTGGGACAGGTACAACTAAATTAATTGCATGATTTACCTGGCTATTTCTTTCAACATACTCCTTTAACATATTGATGTGGCACAGTTGTTTTGGTTTTCGCCTATCAGGAGTATTTATAATGTAATTTAAATCACTTATTTTCTTTTCAACCGTGTATGGACCATAATATTTTGCCTGAAGAGGATTTTGTGGAATGGGCAAGAGAGCCAGGACTCTATCACCAGATTGAAAACTCCTATCCCTTGAATTTTTATCGTATCTTAATTTCATCTTTGATTGAGCAGAGTGCAAATTTGCTCTTGCGACCTCACAAGCCTTTGACAATTTATACTTGAAATCAGAGACATAATCAAGAAGATTAAGTTCTGTTTCTTCATTTGAAAGAAGTTTCTCTTTCAGTAACTTTAAAGGTCCACACACAGTATGTCCCAATACCAGTTCAAAGGGACTGGACCCTAGAGATTCCTGAACGGACTCTCTAATTGCAAACAAAAGTAAATGAATGCCTTCATCCCAGTCTTTACCTGTGTCAAAATAATATGATTTCATCATGTTTTTCAGAGTTTGATGAAATCACTCCAAAGCCCCTTGGCTCTCAGGATGATAGGCAGATGATTTGAACTGTTGAATGCCCAATTTATGCATGGCTTGCTGGAAAATTCCAGACATAAAATTTGACCCTTGATCCGATTGGACAAATTTGGGAAGGCCAAATTGAGTAAAGAACTTTATCAAAGCCTTTACTATATTTTGGTTTTAATATTCCTCAAAGGAATTGCCTCTGGGAATCTTGTTGACGCACACATTATGGTCAACAAATATTGGTTTCCTGACTTGGTCTTTGGTAAGGGACCAACACAATCTACCATAATTCTACTGAATGGTTCGTCAAATGCAGGAATTGGTTGCAGATGAGCTTTAGGTATCTTTTGATTTGGTTTTCCTACAATTTGACAAGTATGACAAGATCTACAAAACTTGCATACATCACTTTTGATTTTTGGCCAATAGAAGTGAGTCAAGATCTTGTGATACGTTTTATTTATCCCTAAATGACCAGCCATAGGAGTTTCATGGGCCAAACTAAGTATTTCCTGTCTGTAAGGTTTCAGAACCACAATCTGATAATTTACTGACCATTCGTCACTAGCAGGTACCTCAGGAGGTCTCCATTTTCTCATTAGAACTCCATTTTTAATGAAGTAACAGACAGGTACTTCAGTTGCTTCTTTTTCTCTAACGGCCCGCTGAAACAAACAGGAGATCTCAGGATTCTTCTCCTGCTCGACGACAAGTGATTGTCGTTTGTCATCCTGATCAGAAAAAAGAGAATGAGTATTCAAAAGAGGATCACTATGACCAATACCTTTTGACTGATCTAAATTAGAGGTGAAAGTGACCTTATCAAAAACCTGACCAATACATGTGTCAGCTAAAGGAATACATTCCTTATCAAAATCATTCTCAAGAGCTTTCTTTTCCATAGCTCTGGTAACTGCACAAGCTGGGAATAAATCAGGGATTTCTTTTTCAATATGATCAACTTTCTGATCCAAAGAAGGCTTGTCAGTTACAAGTGGATTAACCACAACCTTGTCTCCAGCTAAGTCATTGCCTAGCAACAAATGAATGCCCTCAACGGGTAAAGTAGACACCATTCCGACTGTCACAGGTCCTGAAACTAAGTCTGATGACAAATTAACAGAATGGAGAGGAACATTAACAAAGCCGCACTCTACTCCCTGAATGAGAACACTCTCATTAGAACAGGTCTTCTCAGAAGGAGGCAAAATACCTGAAACTAAAAGACTCTGAGAAGCTCCTGTATCCCTTAAAATTTTAATAGGGATATAATTGGCCAAATCACCCAAGAGTGATATAGAACCCGTCGACACGAATGGTTCAAAATTCTCCAAAACACAATTAGACTGAGGTTTTTCAAACCCAACAAATGTATTGTTTTCAATACATGACCGTGACCTTGACCTCTTAGAAATAAGAGCATTTGGGATTAGTCTATCTTGATTCTGATGCCTATATTTCAATTTGAAGCAATCAGAAATGACGTGTCCTTTTTTCTTACAATAGGTACACGTAGGAATAGACAAGGATTTTGAATCAAGTCTCTCAGAGGCTTGATTTTTAGAATTTGTGCCAGATTGAGTTTTACCGAGAGTCGTATTTGATTGAAACACGTTTCTATCAGTAGACTGCTGAGTGAAAGATTTGCTTACAGCAGGAACTTTATGAGTTAAGGAATACTCATCAGCAGCAATAGCAGCTTTTTCCAAGGTTTCAAACTTATGCTCTTCAAGATGATTTTTAATGTCACTATGGACACAGTTCTTGAACTAGATTTTGTTCTACTCTTTGTGTATGTGTAATATGTGTGTGTATGTCTGTCTTGTTATTCCCAGGATAAGACCTTACTTTTGGTCGAGACGTGAGGAAATTTACTGTGACGTTTACCATTTTGTTTTTACAATTATATAGTATCTTTTTTTTCCCATTTCGGATATTGCCGGGCTTGTAAATACATCCAGTGAGGGATAACATATTTACAGGATAGCAGAGAGATATATCACTTCGAAATGACCAAAGGTAAATACGTCGCATTCGTCTGGCTCAGCAAAGATAGAAAAACTCCTGAACTTGACATGTATTTATACGCTGGGGAAACCAGTTATCTATCATTTCATATTTGCCTTTCCAATAACATTTATGGATTTATGAAAATTAATAACCAGAATGCATCTGAAGTTTAATAATAAGTTGCCCACGGTTGCGAGAAATAGGTCTTAAACAATATACGTTCTCATATCACTGAGCACGAGCAGCTGAATTGAGAAAATCCCGATCAGTCTCGGATAGTATGTGCGAAATGTTGCTTCTGGGCTCTCATCGAAGAAACTAGACTGCAATCGTTAGCCGGATCATTTCTTAACCCCGTTTGAGGAAAAAGGCGAAATTCATTATTTATCTGAGTTGATAAATTGAAAATGTATCTTGAGTTTTCAATTATCGGATGCAACATTTCTAAATGTATTCATTTGATATTCCTGACGTACACATAGGTCTTGTAAATTTGGCTATCATTGTCAACAACAAACTAAGTGGTTCTTTAATCCGTGTTTGGCTTTTTCTTTTTATAAATAAACTAGAACCCGAAAAATTATTCCAGGTGCACAAATTGCATCTGCGGCGTATGAAGTAAGAAGGAATCTTAAATTGTTTAAATAAATGACGGCAGACAGAGCCAACTCTGAACAGAAATTAATCTAAGGTAGATGTTCATCTTGGAATTATTTTTCGACTTCATTTTCCTGTTAATTGAAATGCAACGCATATCCAATATTAATGTAAGGATTTATTAAAATTGCGGTCATTGCCTCCTCAGTTGGCTTGATAACTTTAAGCAGACATTTATTATTAGCCTTTAGCAAATAATTACATCGAACCATTGTAATTATGATTTATCGAACCGCGACCTGATATTATTCAGCAGGCACTTCCTTTGTCCTCAAAGGTAGAATGCCCAAATAAAACATAACGGACAAGTGACAAATTCCCACGAATGTCGTTTACGCAATTGTTTTTAGACACACTCTGCACCATAATCGTTTTCTTTGCCTAACTTAACGATTTCGAGTCGATAAAGCTGATTTACTGGATGTCCACTTTCCAACGGTTTACCTGGACCACAATATCTATAGAAAGGGCAGCGTTAGTCCACCCTTTGTCATGTTACCGCCCCTTTTGCGATTGTATATATCGTATTATTATTATTATTATTATTATTATTATTATTATTATTATTATTATTATTATATGGGAAAATAAAATATTAGATACAACGTTGAAAAATCAGCTATATATATTGAACTTATTGTGCTATAGTCCTGACACTTTTTAATCGTTTGTTGTAAGGATATATCGGGATATTGAGCTGAATTTATCCTCGATAGTACTTGCCTTGCGTTATAAAATATCATGTTCTTGATCCTTCTTTACAGCACCTGCTTGAAATTTAGCAAATATATACTTTTATTGTGACTCACCATGATAGTGAGATCTCGTTCGCATTATAATTTTGAATGTACACATGCATTGGCTCATAGTATAATCTGTTTTTCACATCCAGATACCACTCGTAGATCTGTTTGTTTGATTCAACATTTGGAACCCACAATAAGATATATTGAATTTCGAAACTTTCCTTCATCAGCAATATAATCATCATTAAAATAATATCATTATTATGTGAATCATCTAATATTTGTGTATGTTTATCATCTACGTGTCCATATCGCCACAAGAACAAAGAAACGTGGACAATGGTTAGCATACTTATTTGTCTGTCACCTGTTTTCAGATATTGTCTCTGTGCAAAACCGGTATTATAAATTGCGTTTCGCAGGTGGTGTACAGCAAAACGTGTGTGACAAAATTGCGTGTTAAATTGTCAGCAATTGGAAAACCTCCCCCAGGAAATGAGTTTTGCAGTTATTATGAATTCATTGTGTTCTACTAAACCATTATTACTGTATTTGAGCTGATACATAATCGGTGCAGTTAAAGAAATATGATCATCTAAAAAGTTATGCTAAATTTATTATTATACCTACTTACGGCAAAATATACTCATATATCTTCTATTATTTGGTATTTGTATCGAGATTGTTCCGATCTAATAATACTAATGGTTTTCTTTTATTGATATTTTATTTGTTTTTGTTCTGAACGTGTGAAATATATTAAGTATATTAGATGTGTTCTTTTAGTGACATATACTATGTTTACAATTATATTCCGACAGTGATTATTTGCTGATGTTATATTCTGCCACGAATGTCATACTTCAGAGCTTTACAGTACTTTTAATAACTTATTAATATCAAACGATAGTGGCGTGATAGAATCCACAATCAAACTTTGTTTACACTACATGTTGCGTTCTGATAATCTAACAACAATTTTGCTTCAAATATCATTGTTGTATTTTAATTATTTTATTGTAGATCATTGTCAAAAATATTTGTATGCTCCGCCTTATTTATCATATTAGCATAGCATATACAGTGTATTTGTATTTTATCAGTCTAATTATCAACGGATTTGCCATTAGTTTTACTAATATGTTATATATCAAATCGCTTCACTAATTGACTTCAGTCCTTATCATATCGATTATTTTCTTTCATCTCTTACAATTTTATTGCCAATCCGCATAAGTAATGGAATTGTTTTGAAACTGTTTAAGGATTCTCCTGAATAATTATTTTGGTTATTCAAATTTTCGTTATCAGATCAAAGAAATCACAATCAATCTTGATTCTTCAAACACACTTGCCCTGATTATTATATGTTTCCAGTTTTATTCTGACATTTTATGGGATGTCAACATGCAATTTAACAGAGTATGAATCATCTTCCCATTTGTAAAATTATTAAGTTCATCTGAATCATATTTGTTCGTGTGCTCTATCTCTCTCGCTTTTTACTTCAGTTGATTTTCTTTTGGTGCTGCAAATGAATTTTGAAATTACAACCTTAGTTGTGAAGCAACTATGCTCTTGAACATTTCACGATATGGTTCCAATGTTTACCTGAAACGGTCTTTTCTTTTGTAGATTTTGCGATGACGACTATCCAAATCATACACTATTGATTTAAGTGTCTTTTGTAGTTGATGTGATGTTATTTGTGAAAGTGATGCTTGTATAATTTGTAATTAATTCTGTGCAAGTGATATAATTATGCTATATTATCTTCAATTTTATGTACGTTATTTGAATCCTTTTACTGTGATTCTTGTTCAAACTCTTGCGTGTTTATTTCTTCTTCTAAAATTTCATTTCTTTGTTTTCTTCCTGTTTCAAGTCATTAATTTCTTTATGTTTCTTAATACTACAGTTACGAATATGTAATTAAATTACTTGTGTGTTAGTTTCAAAATTCTTTTTTTTAATTTTATTTCTGTTTCATAACATTTTATTATAATGATAATTTTCATTGGATTTGAATCTCTTTTCCGAAAATTGGCTTGACCCGATTAGATATTAACGACTTCTTCAGCACTATTTTTAGCTCACTCTTGTTCATAGATCTTGTAAACATCAAGATCAAACGATTGGCTATTACCAGGGTCATTTTCGGCCCACGTGTTAGCTAAATTGTAAACAGCCTTTCTTGTTTTTATATATTTCCAGCGTGAGAATTTGATTCTTACATAGGGCTATTCTAGCTACGTGCTAAATGGCATTTTGTTTAATGCGACGTTCAAATTAGTAAATCACGTAGCCTGTCACGTGAGCTACCATGTGATCTAAAGTCGAGGCTTAAAACAGTCAATTGGTATTAAAATTATTCAGTCGTATTCTTACACCTTGAGGGAACAAGGTGTTTCTATTGTTGTTGCCAAATTGTTTTGAAGTTCATCTATTTTTTGAAATTTAATAATTTATTCTCTAGGAAACTAAACAAGCGTACCTTTTTATAAAAAGTTCTGGGACAAAGAAATTCAGTGGAAATTTATTCTGGAATTCTAAACGGAAACATTATAAACTGTGATTCAATAGAGGATCTGTTGCCACCAGTACAACGACCTAATCTAACGTCATCGCCTCCATATTGGAATTTCATCGAGATTCGAACCTGGATTCAATTAGAACT
>JAECUM010045148.1:2580-12991 GCA_016617855.1 Megalonaias nervosa
AGGCTACAGATCTTACATGTGATGAGATAAATTACATTCTCAGTTTTGCACGTTTTGTTTGGACCATGTATGTTTAGTTTTTCTCTAGTCACTGTGCTAGAAAATGTCCTGGTCTCTATTATATGTTGACAGGTTTTGCATCTTTTATCGCCAAAGGGGCCAGATTGTATTATTTGTTGGCTTTTTAAATGATTACATGTTATATACATGTGTTTTTTACTTCACCTTGTTTAAAATCATGTTCACCGTGTACCCGACTAAAGAAATAGATTTTGTAAACAACATAATACATTGGTATTATTTCTATGATATATTAAATAGCATCATCATTATTAATGAAGGTAAACATCTGAGTCTAAGTCATTGAAATTCCCCCACCCACCCATACATAAAACTGGTCTACCTGATGTTTGCCATGTACTTTATTATAATTTTAGTAATAGACATTATCTTGTTGACAATTTAGAATTTTCTAGAAATGAACTTCTGCTCTTCATCCTGGTTCTATTTTTGTGTCTTAGATTTTTATATAATGTTGTTTACTTGATAAATTAATCGTTCTTGCCTTAACATGTTGAAACAGAATCAGTGTTATTGTTGTGTTCAGATTTTCATTTTGGGTGGAATTATTTATTCAAATTATTATCCACTTGAAATACAAATTGCTCATCAAACATACTCTTGAACTGAACATTAAGTGGGAATTATAGTGAATTTAGACAAGAACGATTTTGGATTATATTATTGTGACATAACAAAAGACTGTTAGTACATCATCACACTACAGGCCATTCGAACACTAACATTAAATATTGAAATTTAATTGCATTATCACTGGAATTCAGTTGGAACGTTATACATTTGGACTCGTATAGAACTTTTAGGACTTTTTGGGATTTAATTCACAATACTGTAAGTACTTTTTAAATTTATTTTATTTTGAATTTTACAAAACTTGTTGGTCCTATATATATATATATATATATATATATATATATATATATATATATATATATTGTAACTGTAACTGTGAATTTTGTAAGTTGATATGGCATCACATAACTGAGTGAATCTTGCCGCGGTCAGGTACATGAAACAATTACATTGACGAATGGGCTGATTGATTTTTAATTAGAATCCATTTTGATAACGGTTAGAGACGTGGACGAGGCATGTTGAATTTAGAGTTTAAGTATTAAAAAATGACGAAGTTGTGAAGATGCAGAGACAATTTTGTGCCGTCTGAAATAAGTGTCATAAAATGAAATTTTCCAGAAATCGTTATTGATAATGGCGGAATAGAAAGAATTATTCTAACGTCAATGGGCATGTATTAATAAAGATGCTTAGATAAATGTAATCCTGACTGGCTAAGTTAAAGAAGCGATGTGTTTTTCACAGACGAAATTCAATGTTGTATTCACCCTCGAAAATTATTCCATCTAAGTTTGCAAGAGACAAAGACTTTGCTCAAGGAAAACAACAATTATTCTCTCGTTATAAAATGTTCAAGAGACGGGTGTCTGAAAATTTTAGGGACAAGTAACTTTAAAGGTATAGAGAGATTCTGCTACATAGAAGAGAACGATTCTCGAAAAGCGCAAGGTCTTTGTTTCAATCTCATACAGTTTTCACGATATGACTTTGTAATTATTTGTTTGAATTTATTGTTTTAAATTCATACATCGATTTTCCTTTGAGTTCGGAAGACAGTTCTTTGCATTCATTCGTCTTGAATGTTATATGACTCGTTTCTTCGAAGTATTTCATCCATTATTTCTCTGCTTTGAATTTCTTGACATAACAGTGTGAATTTATTTGTCTTAAATGTTACAAATCATGTATGCTAAGAAATAAGAAGTCCTATGTCGTACGATGTACACGTGATGGATTGTTAGTTAATTAGCAAATATTAAGTTAAGACGTGAAGTGAATTTCATTAATTCATTTGTGTAATTAAGTTGTGAACTCTTTTAAGCGAGAAATCGAGCGCCTGACTGTCGACAGATTAAGCCATTCATTAATATATAGTTAGCAGCAGGGCTTTCGGTTGATTGGGCCATATTATCTCAGTTCAGTTAGGGATACTAAACAGCCCGTTAGGGAGAGACATTCATCTTCTGTACTAGGATTTGTGTATCAGCTGTCGGGCTGTGTCTGACCCTTATTAGCCTTAGTTTAATTAGGATATGAAGAAACAACCTGACAAATATTTAGGGTGTGTATTATTTATTTTAAAGGGAAATAGCACGATATATATATATAGTAGTAGTAGCAGTATATATATATATATATATATATATATATATATATATATATATATATATATATATATATATATATATATATATAGGCAATGGGAAGTGACAGCCAAATTGCGATTGATGACCGGAAAGAGGCAGGGGAGATGGGGGGGGGGAGAGGACAATTTAGCTCGATCGCTCACTCTGTTTCATTAATGAGATTTGTTTTATCAATTTAAACAGAACAACTAATTCCATTTTTATGAACTTGGTAATTATTTCTAAGAAGGTATATCCTTCAAATGTCATTTTCGATTTGACTTTGCTTATATAATTGATTAAATTGTTATAGTCTGCATACGGAGGCTCGTGTTGTTCAATTCTGTATCTCATCTCAGACCTCCATTTATACCATCTGTTAATTTCATATTGTATGTTATCGTTTACTCGATCCTGGCAATAACACTGTGGATCCTCTAGATAACGATATCCAACTAACCACCACGAAATACATACATCTCTCTCTCTCTCTCTCTCTCTCTCTCTCTCTCTCTCTCTATATATATATATATATATATATATATATATATATATAATTTCTTGAAATATACGAGTCGCTAAAACTTTCCCAGGTGAGTTATGAGAGTGGTAGGCTTAACCCCTGGTATATATCTAATCACCCACAGCTTTATCTGTCTGCATGTCGTAAGTAAAACATTTATAAATGTCATCACCCACAGCTTTATCTGAGTTCAGGTCATATGTAAAACATCTATAAAAGTCATCACCCATAGCTTTTTCTGTCTTCAGGTCATAAGTAAAACAACTAAAACAGACAAGAAAAGCAGATCGAAAAAAAAACAACTCTTGTATACTCGCTCAGCAAAGAACTCGTAAAACCAGTTGTTGTCCGACATTGCCTGCATAAGAGGTTACCTAGAATGCCATCTTCTTTTACTCAAATTCGTCGCCTATTTCAACATGTCAGGTTGACATACCCGATATCTGAAAATATATTACTGACATAAAAACAAGCCTTCATTTTTCCTTCTGTTTCATTATTTTCAATTTTAATAGCTTAATCAATTAAAAAATCCAGATAAAAAAGTAACAGCGGCTTCGTTCTTGAAAGAGAAAGTTATACCTACATTTTTGACCCGTCCCATGAAAACTGTTCTTAACAAGGAGATTTAAAGGGAGGGAAACATTTTCGAAACTTCTGTTATACCCGAATTGTGCAAGGATACTGTTACATAAATTGATGGTGAAATTATATATATATATATATATATATATATATATATATATATATATATATATATATATATATATATATATATATATATATATATATATATATATAAACTAAGTAACAGAAACAAGTTGTAAGTGCCGAAATTTCTTTTGCTCTTTCCGTAAATGGAAAGGTCAAACTTGGTGATATATTTTGTATTTCCAATTTTTTCAATTTTATCGTCTATTCTTGGCATTGGAAATGAATCCGTTATCTTGGTGATACTGTTGACTTTTCTATAGTCAGTACAGATGCATAATGTAATATCTGGTTTCGACACAATAATACATGGTGAACTCCAGTTACATTTACTTGTTTCTATAAAGTCATTCTCCAGCAAGTACCGAGTTTCTTTCTTTCAAGCATTCCTGTTGGTAGAACTCATTCTGTAAGGACGCTGTTTCACTGGTGTAGAATCTACAGCCGCAATATCATCATATTATTTTTTAATTCGCACTGGAACATCAGGAAACACGTGCTCATATTCTCATAATAGCTGTTTTAGTTCAATCATTTCTTGTAGTAGTGAAAGTTTCTGGTCCAGATTGTTTAATAGTTCTGAATTCCGAAGATTGGATAAACTAAAGTCACTACTGTCAGATTGAATTCCATCGTTTACATCATCACTGTCATTGTGTGGGACTGGTAGAACTAAATTGATTGAATGATTAACAGTACATTTTCAAAAAATACTCCACTACCATATTTATATGACAAACTTGTTCCTGTTTCCGCCTCAGAGGAGTATTAATTATCTCATTAAAGTTATTTACATACTTTTCAATTGTGCAATGACCATACAATTTATCCGGAAGAGGATTTTGAGGTAAGGGCAAGAGAGCCATAAGTAAATCACCAGGCTGAAAACTTCTTTCCTTTGTATTTTGTCATACCATAATTTCATATTTGAATGAGCAGAGTGAAGATTAGTTCTTGCTACTCCACAAGCATATATTTGAAATTAGAGACGTAGTCAAGAAGATTAATCCTGAAATCTTCATTTGAACGAAGTTTTGCTTTTAATAATTTCAGTGGTCCACGGACATTATGTCCAAATACTAGTTCAAAAGGTCTGAAACCTAATGATTCTCGAACGGATTCCTTAACAGCAAGCAAGAAAAAATGAACACCCTCATCCCAATCTTTTCTTTATCAAGCAATATGATGGAATCATATTCTTGAAAGTGTGATAAAATCTTTTCCATGCCTCTTGATTTCATTGTGATAGGCAGAAGACTAAAACTGTTGAATGCCTTATCCATGCATAACTTGTTAGAAAATTCCAGACATTATATTAATCTTTGATCAGACTTGACAGATTTGAGAAGGCCAAAAAGTATTCGTTGCCTGACTTGGCCTTAGGTAGAGGACAGACACATCTATCATTATTCAGCAGGACTGTGTTGCAGATATTTCCTGAATGGGTTTTCCTACCATTTGACTACTGTAACAAGATCTACTTCCAGTCAATAAAAATGATTCAAGATCTTGTGATAAGTTTTACTGACTCATAAATAACCAGCCAAGGGAGTTTCTTTTTCTGGATTAAGAATTTCCTGTTAATATAACTTCGGATCAACAATTTGATAGCTCAATGACCACTCGTCACCAGCGGATACTTCAGGTGGTCTCCATTTTCTCATAAGGATCCCATTTTTCACAAAATCGTTGACAGGGACTTGTGTGGTTTCAAGTTCGCTAACAGAACTCTGAAACAAAACTAATATCTCAGAATCATGTTTCTGTTCGTCGACAAGTGATTGTCGTTTGTCACCCTGATTAGAATGGAGAGAATGAGCAGTTAATGAAAATTACTGTGATCAATACCTATTTATTGATCTAAACGAGGAGCAAACGTGTCGTCATCAAAAGATTGACGAATAAATGTGTCAGCTAAAAGAAATATTTCCTGATCATTATATAGTTTTCAATAGCCCTTTTTGTTATAGCTCTGGTAAGTCTACAGGCAGGATATAAATCGAGGATTTCATTCTCAATAGGATCAACGTTTGAATGCAAATAAGTCCTATAATTTACAAGTGGATTAACCACAACCTCAGCTCAAGCTACAACATGGCCTAGTAATAAATGAATAACATCAGTATGAAGTCAGGGGTCCAGAGACTAAGTCAGATGCCAGATTGACACTATGGAGAGCAACATTAAAACAGCCGCACTCTACCCCCTGAATAAGAACACTGACTAGAAGTCTTTTCAGACGAGGGCAAAGTACTTGATAACAAAAGACTACGATGAGTTCCTTTGGCCGTTAATATTTTAATAGGGATAGGTTTGACAGAAATACCAATAAGTGATATAGAACCTGTCGACATGAATGGTTGATAATTCTCCATAAAAGAATCAGAATGTGGTCTGTTTGACACAATAAATTTATTGAGCAGTTGGAAAAAGTTCTGTATGTAATCTATTGCCTTTTTCAACCTGTAGCAATCAGAAATAACGTGCCCTTTCTTCTTACAATAAGTGTACGTACTAAGAGATAAGGGTTTCTGATTAGTCTTGTAACAAAATTGATTTTTAAAAGTTGTGCCAGATTGAGATTCGGAAGTACTCATATGAAACAGAGACGACTTTTACCAAAAAAGCTGCTGTGCAGAAGACTTTTTGACAAATACAACTCTGTAAGTAAAAAATAATCATCAGCTGGTTCAAGGCCTAAAAATGCAAATGTTCAGTTGGGAACCTTTGCTTTACTCGAAGATCTTTTAGGTGCTCATTCAATGTTTCACAAATGCTTTGGTAGTCCTAGGGAGAAGTTATAACAAGCGGTATACAGTCAATGTTTTCTGTAGGTTGCTCTTTAATAGATAAATTCTATCTATCGTACTGACATTTGGCATTTGTTTCTGCAATTGCAAACATTAGCAAATTACATATTCATACCCATCGATGTTTCATGGAATTTTCTGTTACATTCGTGTTCAGTTTATACAAACACCAAGTAATGCCCATACAATTTTAAGTAAAACCAAAACTAAGATCTATAAAAACCAAATCCAGTGTTTCTTACAGCACCCGTCACTATAATATAACTATTTGCTCTCTAACTCAGTTATTACTAAGGGTTAGAGATAAGGAATTTAATTAATTTAACATTAGTGCTTTATTCATGGGCATATAACTGGTCCAAGTTCACTTAGCCCTAGGAAGGTAAACAATAGAACTGTGCCTGTTGACAGTCTCTAGTATTAGATATCCATGATGGTGTAATTAATGTTCTGGCCAACTGTCACACTTAGAACCTGATATGCATTGAGAGTCAAATTCTGCTGATATCTTCATTATCCGAACAAATTCGTTTCATTCGTACTCTGAATCCTTATGGTATTGCCCGTTTCATTGCTACTGGATAACTTGATTTAATACGTAGGGTATTGCCTTTTTCATAGCTTTTGGATGATTTGATTTCATATGGAGATATATATATTTATCAATGTGTTTGATATTTCGATGTCTTTAGATGTAGCCCATTTCTAGGAATGCCAGTGTCTACGGATTCTAATTTATCCAAAGAATAGTGCATTTCTTGATTGAATTTGTCGGTGCATTAAATTTATTTGCCTTTAAAATGTCATACACCCATCAAGCCCATGTTTCCACGCACCCAAATATCATCAGCAACTCCCCAATATGTACCTGATAGTGGTTTTGATTGTTGAAATAGTTTGTTTTCCCATTCTCCCATGTATGTCCTCGCATAATTCAATCCTAGTTTGTAAATACTGTTTTACTGCGAAGGTAGTTATTATCCGTAGTGATTATTATACAACTGCAGGACTAAAGAACTTTTTTTTTTTTATAAGCGCCATGAGTCTCTTTTCTGGGAACACTCTGATATAATACATTCAAATTAAAGTAGAATAATGTGGTGTGTTTTGGTAGTAGCTGTTCAATATTTTTGAACTTATTATGAAATCGATTGTTTCTTCTTCTTCTATCCAATCATAATATCTTAGGAAAACTACTACCACCAGCGCTCCCACATTAAAACTCTTTAGCTGAAAAGCTAAAAGATATCTGACCACGTAGGTGGCAGTTAGTATAGAATGATCTCCCCTTGATACCGGGATTTGTTACAAACTCTTGTGAAAGCGCCAGTTACTACTTCCGCCCGTGCCGAGTAAAACGCACTCTACATACAGAGAGGCCTCGTAAAATCCATACAAACAGTTTGGAAGTTTTCCATCTCAAAACGAGTTGGAGGAATTTCATCTTTGAAGGGAAGCACACACCTATAAATTTCCAACTTTTCTGTACTTCCTATCGTTGACGAGAAAGTTTTCTGTCTTACAACTTTGCGGTCTTCACACAGTGAGGCGCCTTTGGTACATATCTACATGGGTCGGGATGGCGTCCCCTCGCATTGCTATAATCGTATTAATAAGTGCATGTATGAGGCTTGATATAGCAAACTCATTTAGTATTGCTGCATAATTTCCGCCGAGTCAGGATATATACAGTTAAGGTTCTATATTATCTTATATTAATGTCTAATTCATAGTCGTATACGTGACGCTTTACTGCTTTTACCCGTATAGAGTGTCATTGCTTCTTTCCCACAGGTAATATGGTCTCATAATGGATATTGTAGCGTCAACATCGTAAGTATCAATAATGCAACTTCAGTTCCTTTTTTATGTACAGGCTTTGTATGTAATAAGGAAACTTGTTTATATTGCTGTATAGATCCCGCCGTGGTCGAATAAGTACAGGTAAGTAATCTAGACGTGATTTACTCAATACGTCCAGCTCATAAATGTAATTAGTATAAGCGACGCTTCAGTGATTTTACTTGTATATTGCAGTATAAAAATTAGCCTTCCCACGGTTAAGTTGTTACTAAAACTTATTATTCGGTTTCCACTTAGTGCATGTAGCTGCTATTAGAGACATTTTTATCCGCACAGGCAGTCAGAATTGACCTTCCCACAGGTTAGTTGTTACTAGATTTGATTATTAAGCGTCCACTTTGTAAAGATTAATAGCGACGCTCGAATTCTCTATCTGTACAGGCCATGTGCGGCCTTTTACAGGTATTAATCACTCATAAGTTCATAAAGCAGGACAGTCACTACACTACGTGTCTGCTCTATTTTGTCCTGCAGTTTTAGAGCTTGGGCGAGACCAGTCTGACAACCACTCAACATGTGTAGTTTTCTCTGACTGTCATTCCTTGAATACACCTCGGACTTACAGACAAAAGTCAATGGACGGCAATTCTTTGGGCATTAAGGGAAGGCGCAGAAGCATAGCTTGAGGGACGAAAACATCAGATTGCACGCAAGAGTTCGAAACCATATCATTTAATGGGAAGCGAAATGGACAGTAACAACACCCTCAGTTACAGTCTTGCATATTAAAATTACGGACCGGCTATGTGGATCAATATCCCATACCCTGTCTTAACTTAACCTCAAGAACTGAACAAAATCACGCCAGCCAAGATGGAACTGTTCCTCCATCACCGGACCTGGCCATATAACTCTGATTTCAATCGGCCCTAACTACAATCGATCATATAATATCAGCCACCAGAAAACGAACTTTTCAGTTTCAAGGCTCGCATAGTGCTGTTAGGCACTTCCTCCGTACGATGCCCATTTTAGTGCCACAATACCCCCAAACCCACTTCGTGAATTCAGTTATACAGGAGACTAACCCGCATAGTGCTGTTAAGCACATCCTGCAGACTACGCACGGTCTATACAGGCATTCTTATGGATCAGTCTAACCCACATAGTGCTGCTAGACACTTCCTGTTGACGACGTCCAATGCATTTAGGCACTCTCATTGATCAGTCTAACTAGCATAGTACCACAAGTCACGTACAGGCGTACGATACCCGTTTTGGTGCCTCAGAGCCTAAGAGATGTCTCTTCACTCGCCCTCTAACCTCTGCCACCCAATGAGACACCTTAGAAATAAAGTGTTTTAATTAAAGTGTAGTAGGCCGTCATTCATTTCTCTACAACTAATTCGCAGTTAGCATCGGCGTCTCTACTTTAATCCAAAACCAACGAAAACTGGCCCTTAAGTTCCCTGGTCGTTATTTGTAATGGTGCAGCATTTTGCAGAGATAATCTCACAGTATATCCTGTCGTGGTCAGCGTGACACACAGCCATTAAGTTTGATGTATGGGTCGGGCTCGCAATAAATTTTTGACTGCAAGGGATGATACCTGCTCTGTTTGGGCCATGATCTGAATGAGTCCGTTCGATAAGGGTCCGACAGATATATCAGTGTAAGGTCATGTCGCGGTGAATGACAAAAGGGGGACAAGCCAGAGAAAAATTTAGGAAGTCTCGGGCCATTTGAAACAGTTGTCATAAAATGATATTTTCCAGAATAGTTATTAATAAAGGTGGACTATGGACTAGACATGATTATTCTGACTTCGATGGGAGTGTTACAACGTTTGGCGGTTAGAGAAAGTAATCGTGACTGGCTAAGCTAAACGAAGGTGTGTGTATGTTACCAGAAGGAATTCAGGCTTTTAAGAGATTCCCCTCGCGAAATTAGTCAGTCTAAGTTTCTGAGGCAAGCCAGAGTTTAGCTCCGAGATCAGTATAAAGTACTCTTCCCGTTAAGTAAATAGTCCAAGGGACAAGGGAGTCTGGAAATTTTCCGAGTCCCGAAACCAGAGAAGAGATAGAGGGAATTCTCTGATGTTAAGCGAGCAAAGGTTCGGGAAGGCAGAAGGGGAAAAATAGCTCCATAATGTATTGCACAGTGGGAAAGAGCACAGTTTGCAATCAAGACTATTGGTGACCCGAAGACGAGAGAGAGAGAGAGAGAGAGAGAGAGAGAGAGAGAGAGAGAGAGAGAGAGAGAGAGAGAGAGAGAGAGAGAGA
>JAECUM010045149.1:0-28646 GCA_016617855.1 Megalonaias nervosa
TTTTTTTTTTTTTTTTTTTTTTTTGTAGAACATTCGTTGTTCACTGAATATTGCAATAATATTTGCCTCTGAATCTGTAATTTCTTTGCTGATTTTCATTTGGTTGTTCCAAGTATTTATGCAGATGACGCTAAGGGTACGCAAGCATTTGGCTCTGATTTATAATAGCATCTAATTTTGTTTGGAACATACTTACATTACAAAGTGTCACCACTTTTATAAGGTAGAACAGACCTGCAAAGCAGATCTTTTATAACTTACTGGAGGTTGATTTACTATTTACTAATACAATTTTGCTATTTGTTTTTTATCTTCATAAATTGCACACGGTAGTGCGTTCCATTGATTATACCAGGGATTTATCCGTTTTGCCGTATCTCAGAAGCCCATTATATTTTCAGTTCATAGAATATTTAATTTATTCCAATTATACGCTAACGTCTATTACTCTCGTTGAGACTAGTCTTAAATAAGCACAAAGCAAGCAATTTCAGAATATTGTCGGTGCATTGTGTTTATGTGTGGAACCCTGCCAATTATAGGTAGACTATTTTTTCAGGTACAAACTGTTTCTAAAGTCCATTGATGACCCTCATCGCGGTAAGTGCCACCCACATTTCTCTCTCTCTCTCTCTCTCTCTCTCTCTCTCTCTCTCTCTCCTAGAAAATCATTTGTCATACAACGCAAATATTCTGAATGTGCCTAATACAAGCAGGAAACAAACTGACCATTTACGACCCAGAATCCATTCAATCTGACAGCCCAATCATCTTGTCTCCAATTTATATAGTATAAACCATTAATGAAGTATGAAGCTTCTTATTTCTTGGTGTAGATACATGATTTGGAAATACATGCCCATTTACAGCTACACTTTTCTTTATCTGAGAAATCTCAAATCATAATATTCAATAGTTGTGTTTCTATCTCTAAATGTTCGCACAAAGACATACAGTACTACCGCAAGACACACACTTTGAAGTTTAACAGGAAAAATGATCATTCGATATATACTTAACATCTATAAAAATACATGTGCATTAAAATGGCCAATTGATTTGATAGAACAAAGACCTCTGGTAAGTCTATGCCGTTACACCTTGCTAAGGGAAAAAAGTGGACTTAATAAGTAGTTTTTAGCGTGATTATTTCAGTAATGTGATTATCCAAATACAAAATGCTAAATTCGCACTTATCTGAGCTTTGGCCCGCTTCATCTGGATGGTCATGAAACCGGCTTAATTGTTTAAGCGGGTTAGTCTTTCAGGTTTCTGCTGTACATTAAGATTGATTTATATTGAATGCCATCACCTCAGGTGATATGCAGTAGCTACATATAACGTGTAATCATGAGGTCATCGATAGGTATTTGACTGTAACTTAAGAGTGATTGCGTGATGCATCTAACTCTAAATCAACGTTTTTAATTTGCTCAAAGTAATTGAATAACAACGTTTACAAGCCAATGAACAAGGTTGCATTCGTACCTTGTCAAAATCCTTCTTGAAGTCAGCGAAGGCATGGAAGAGGTCCTGTTGATATCCGTAAATGCAAAACATTACAGCCAGTTGTATTGTTTTTGTGTTCCGCATAGCACTGTTCTCGGACCCGTTTGATTCATTCTATACATTCAGCAAGTCTCGCTTTATATCCCGTGTCTCACCAACACAAATTGTTCACGGATAAAACTCAGATATATAAATTTAGCTGCCAATTGAAGGTGAGGCTATCATCTAATGCGTTGAGAGGTGCTCTTTCAATGTGAAGTCATGGATGACACGTGGCAAGCTGCCGATGAAAGGTGACAAAACTGAAATCATCCTGATCACCACACAGACATTCTCATTCGTATGCGTTACATTAAATAAGTACCAGCAATATCATGTATGTATGTATGTATGTATGTATGTATGTATGTATGTATGTTATGTGTGTGCGTAATCTTGAACACTATCCTCATTGAATTTAAGATCTCTAGTCTTTACTGTTTTCTTTCATTCAGGGTTTGCCTATATTAAAGGAGTATGTGATATCGGCGAGAGAATGGCGGTTGTTGAGGAACGTGGTCTTTTTTGGACGATATTTCCAGCAGCGCATGAACTTGGGCACATGTAAGTCATTCAGCTGGCGACCTTAATGCCTACTGCTTTTATGTTGAATCGTCTTGCCCTTATGGTGCCGGTTGCTGGTTAACTGATGTTCACACGAGAAACAACGAAAGTACGCCAATCCAAGGGCAGTAGGTTTCTTTTGGGAGACTGTGTTCTATGGAGATGACACCAGTTGGCTCTATCATCCCAGCCGTTTCATATAGGTTATATTCGATCGATGCAAAATAGATAAAGTTATCTTTTGAAACAAACTTATCCGGTTTGGGAAGATCACCTGCCCAATTTTGATACAATCATTGTCTTTTCAGTTCTAAGTAGGGAGATAAAATTTTCATTATCTGAGAACTTTGCAGACGCCTTTGCAATGTTAGTCAGAGCTGATTGACAAATATTAAGGTTGATTGACAAATATTAGCTTTATAACGGCTTATAACGGTATATTACTTATAATTTAAACCAGAGACGTCTCAAATTAAGTCTTCTCAGAGACAGCTTGACTGACCCTACATATGATTGGAACACACGGGCAGTGGTACGAACATTTATATACTGGAGGGTCATTAGCGTTGTCAGAATCCTATGCTTGTAATTAGTTGTTCAATTAGTTGTTCGGAAAACGTATTACCTCGTAGGTCAAATGAGGTATTATATACAGGAGTCCAGTCAAAGAGTTATTCATTCCTGTTTAAAATCTGCCTTTCTGACTCTATGAGCAGAAACTTATATATATATATATATATATATATATATATATATATATATATATATATATATATATATATATATATAGTGTTTGTGTGTATGCGTGTTAAAGCAATCTTTTGTTTTTAAATAATAGTTTCATATTCAAAAGTATTCATTGACATTTTGGTCTGCAACACCACATGTGGATGATATTTAATTCACTTCAGGAGATTTTGAATTATTATCACTGTGGCACCTCAAGACCATTGTACAACAAGACATCCAATAATGTGAACACATTAGCACATTCACGAATTATATTATGGCTTATGGTATCAGGGATGATTTGGAATTCAACTCCTAACACTGAATTCAACTCCTAACACTCTTCAATTACGCACTTTGTAACTTAGAGTAATAAAAGTAGTAATAGGGGATACCCTAAGGACAAGGGGACTTCTATGTTAAACTAGGGGTGTTGTACCCTACAGACAAGGGGAATTTAACAGGGGGGAAATATAACATGGGTGAGACTATAGATGGACAAGGGGAATGTAACATGGGTGGGATTCTGTCCCGACAATGGGAAATCCAGTCAAAAACCTCCTGGGAACGTTTACGGATAATGGGAATTTAACATGGGGAATATTGGGACTGTATACGTACATGGAAAGTTGAACATAGGTTGGGTCTGTATAGAGACAATGAAAATCCAGTCAAAAAAACCCCTGGAACGTTTACATTCAATGGGAATTTAACGTGGGGAATATTGGGACCGTATACGGTCAAGGGACAGTTGAACATAAGTTGGGATGTATAGGGACAATGGAAATCCCAGTCAAAAATGTTGTGGACTGTTTAGCGACAAGAGGAATTTAACATGGACAAAATCCGTTGAGACTGTTTAGCGACAAGGGCAATTTAATATGGACAAGATCCTTGCGACTGTTTAGCGACAAGGGGAATTGAACATGGGAATATTAGGTCTGTATAGGGACAAACATATTGGGTTTGTATAAGGACAATAGGAATGGAACAGATGTCTTGACGTTACGGTACTGGACATTGGCAACAATATCCGTCAGGCGTTCTATAAAATGATATGTCCCGCCCAGCCAAGCGTTATAGCTTTTCACGGTGATATAGCAACAAGAGATATTGAACAGGTGGGGTGACATCACGGTACTGGACATTGGCAACAATGTTGCAACAATGTGGGAAGGGACTGACCTCAGTTGGGGCAACGTTATGTCCCGCCCCGCCAAGCGGGTAAGTTCAGCTAGTTCAGCGGTGAAACTATACGAATAAAACAATGCTTGGCGGGGTGGGACATATAACTGGATAGAACTCATGGCGGGGCAGGGGTGGATAGACATAGATGTAGACAATGAAACGAAGACACAAATATAGCACAAATACAAACACCAAACACATATAAACATATAGGGCAAAGAGAGTAAATCTTTTCTAGGCAGTGGAGTGGCCCTGAAAAAGGTCTTCGAGTTTCTTTTACCGTCTCTCCTCCTTTTTGGTCTCCACCAATACCTTATCTTCTCCATAACATTCTTTTTCTTCTTTTTCTTTTCCTTTTTATCCTCCTCTTTCTCCTTCCCCTCTATCTCCTCTTTCTTTCCCTTTTCATTTTCCTCTTCTTTTTCTATCGTCTTGTCTGTTCGTTGTCCTCCTTATCCTCCTTATCCTCCTTTTCTTGTCTAATCATTTCTCGAAGTCTTTGTTTTGTCTTTTTTAAATTATTAATTTCCATTTTGAGACGGTGAAGACTATATTTACCATACTCCATTCTCATTAAACATTCCTACACCATCCCCAGGTCATCCACAGTCTCTTGCAATCGCATCATCCTATCCATGTTACTCGCCATTTTGAATGTTCAATGTTGAATGACGCGAATGACTAACGCTGAACTTCATACGTCTCAAGCACGGACGTAAAGGAAAACATGCCATGTTACCAACTATCCATATCACCTACCCAACAACAAATAGTAATGAAAGTGCTAACATAAATTTTTATACTAAATAACACATTATTTTCACACGTTTTGTCTTAAGTGATTATTGGTTTATGTTCTAAAAAAAAAAAACAAACGTATGTGTGCAAGCATACCAACACACAAAATACACACAAACAAACGTACGAGCACGCATACAAACACAAACCACACACACACAAATACGCACACATCAACAAACGTACTAACACGCAAAAAAACACAAATACACAAACACAATCAAATGTACGCGAACGCATACAAACACACATCAACAAATGTACGAGCACACATACAAACACGTACACATAAAAAACGTACGAGCACACATACAAACACACAAATACATGCACACAATCAAATTTTCGTGAACGCATACAAACACAAATACAAACATCAACTAACGTTCGAGCACACATACAAACTTAGACACAAATACACACACACACACAAACACACATGAATACACACTAACAAACGTATGAGCACTCTTACAAACACAAATACACACACAAACACAAAACGTACTAACACGCATACAACACATAAATACACACATACACATAAACGTACGAGCACGCATACAAATATCAAACACACAAACGTACGCGAATGCATACAAACACAAATACACACACACACACATACACACAATCAAACGTATACGAACGTATGCAAACTCAAATACACACACATACATACTATCTTACAAGCCAGAGAGAGCAAGCGCTTAAAGACACACTTCTATTTTAACTTACTAACATACAATTGGCAACTGGACTAGTATCTCTTTTCTAGAGGGTTGGGGTAGCCCTGAAAAGGGATGTTGTGTTGGGGCTGCGGCAATCTCTCTTGACGCCTGGGATTGCTTCCCAGTCTGGCTGCAGGCTTTCCCACAGGATAAAGTATGCGACTGTATGCAGGCTTTCCCTCAGCATAAAGTCTGCTTCTGCGGAAGGAGGAGGAGAACTCCTTGGTATCTACCCGACAGTCCACAAAGCCTCTGTCTGGTTCCTGCTGTTGCTGCTGTTGTTGTTATTGTTGCTGCTCTCTCTCTCTCTCTGCTTCTGAAGTCTATACTTCTCCGTCCATTCTTCTTTCCTGATTTCCTCTCTGAAGACCGTTTCTATCAGGTCTTCAACCACTTTTAACATCCTGACATTCTCTGTCTCTTCAGATTTGGGGATCAGCTTTTGCCTTACACGATGTAAATTCACATAGGCTTCATTCAGCTTGGTTAGTCTTGAAGTCATCTTCATAGGAGGAGGAGTCAACCATGGATGGTCAGAGTGGAGACTGCCTGACTTTACATGGCTCAAACGCAGACGCGATAGAAAACATCCAAACGGTTTTTGGGTCGGAACGCTATGATAGTTGATTTCATGGTGAGGGATAGAGAGAAGTCAAAGAGCATGTTTAGTCGCAGTGTTTCTTGAAAACAAACCACCAAGACTTTTTTCAAAACACAACAGTTTTTATTCAACCAACTAACTAACATATGATTTCAAACAAACAAACAAATAACCAACACATAATATAACAATTCATATAATATCAAACAAACAAACATACAAACAACCAACAACTAACAGTAAGACAATTTTTCAAACAACAAGTAACTAACAAATAATTTCAGCACAACAGGAGACTAAATGTTGTTCTTGTTCTGGCCATCTGGACCTCATTACTATGTCCTCGTCATCTTTGTCTTTGGGTTCTGTTTCCACGTTATCCTCCCATTCCATTTCCAAAAATTCTCCACTGTTCATAGCGGGATTACAGTCTTCCATAGCTTCTAATCGTCTAGAATGACGTCTTTCAAACTGTCGATTTCTATCGTATTATCGCATTCGCCATATAAGAGGACGTTCACCGTCTCGGTTAGAGCTTCTGCAAACTGAAGTTCCACACGCAGTTGACAGGATTTTTTGGGTGAAAATGTCACTCGTCTCTGCCTTGGTCTGGAATGAAATCAAAGGCCCACAAAGCGTAGCCTCCTGCATAATCCTCGTACGAAATGCCGTGACTGGTGTTGGTCCCTAACTGTTCGGTGGCCTCGTACAGGAACAAGTACGATCTCAAGTAATTATATTGGGTAAAGTTAGGTTCGAAGGGCCTGGTACACAAGGTCTTGCCATCACGACTGACTTCGATCTTGGACGCTCTGTAGTGCTTAAACTGACAAGGATTTTGGTAGGTGGTTCCGTTGAGGGCTGCATTGGTAACGATGCCAACGATTAAACGCTTGGGTAACTGTCCTTGGAACAGATGATCTTTGATCTTGGATCGGAGTCCAGCAGCAATGGTGAAAGTTTTCACTTCCACGCGTCGTGTCGGATACTTGGCAGTAGTTCTGCTCAAAGTGTGACTGATGTCGTTGCTCAATTTAGGTAAAACTTCCACACGACGCACGTACAGTCTGGCTTCATGGATGATGGTTTTGTACTCGTTGACATGGGCCATAAAATGGAAAACGGTACTGCTACGATTTAGTCTCAGTCGAATATCCACACCGTTCAGCAAATACTTTTCTTGCAACCACATGTCCAAATGCAAACGATCCAACAGTTCTAAACTACGTCCTTACAGGATTTTCTTTCGACGGTCGTTAAAACCCATATTGTGAGGATCGTCATCTGCTGTCAGGGCTGTGTCGTTAAACTTGGTCTCGCCTGCTGTGTCAGGTTTTCATATCACGCAAGCATCCATATTAGTGTTCTTTGCCTCTTTTCCGTACGTCAAGAAATTTTCCAGGTACGCTCTGTAAGGGTTAGTATCCATGCTACTGCTGACCAGTTTGCTATTCAAGTAGAAATCAACTTCGCTGAACAAGGAATGCATGCAATTGTTGAGAGGAGCTACTCTAGCATCGGCACCCGGAGCGCTGTCGTCCGTTTTGCTCAGTTTGACTTTCATGTAAAAGTAACTGCTATTCAGATCGATGTAATCTTCGGGCTCTCCTATGATTTCAATCTCGATGGGAGCTGAATCCGACAAATAGGAGGCGGGATGAAATTCGACCCATTGGGATTCTTTCATCGTCAGCATAGTGGGTGGCAGGGCAAACGGATCCAGTTCCGACTTGGAACACGAGCAACACTCTCCGTGCATCATTTTCTTTATTTCTATATGTGATTTAATGAGCAAAAACGTTTAAGTCTCGGACGGTTCTTCTTGCTTTGGTCTTTCTAGCTCTGAGAGCATGAAGGTCTCTGGAGGGGTGCCTGCGTCGTCGTTTCTTTCTGCCTTGTCCTTGCTGTGGCGTAGGGAAGCAGAAATGCCTGGCTTGGAGTCGTCCGGGGTATTTATATGACTTTCTCGTCGGCCCAAAATGTTTTTGCCCGTTTGAAGCAAGACATATTTGCCTGCTCTCAAGAAGGCTTCTTTGGGGTTTTGTTTGTCAATGATGACATTTTGGAGAAATTCTTTGCCTTGCGTCAAAGAGGCACCTTTCAAGGCGTGCGATCCTCCTGCCACCATCGGTTTCAAAACAGGAGCCACGGAACGAAAGGCCGATTCCAACATATCTCCTAAGTCATGTCCTCGCTGTCGAGCGACTCTTCAGTACAGAGGATACATGACTTACAAATCGTTAGAGAATTGTTTTCGAAAACGGAGTTTCACCGTGGCTTTCCCATTAGTGAATGAAATATTTTGTCCCAGATCTCCTTTTATAGTAATGCTGACATAGTCGAAATGCAACTTGCTGACTGGTAAATAATGAAGATGTACAAATTCGCGTTGAACGAGACAGGTGTTTCCACCTTCTTCCTAAGCGGACGTGACAGGATCCACTTTGAACGGAATTACACGCAGTACCACCATGTTATACTCCACCACATCGGAGTACACATAGATCAAATTGAGTCCTTGTTCAGTTCTACCGGGAATCGAAAATACGAGGCAAAAGGCATGTTGTCGTAAATGGGTGGTACGGGTCCACCCTTGAGCATCTTGACGTCCCCATTCAAAATATCAAACAATTCAGGACAAAATGTAATGGACACCACTTTTCTCTCCTTAAAATTCACCAGCAGGCGACGAGCCACTTTATGGTACTCAATGGTGACAGGTTTTTTTCTCCAAGGCCTTGTCAAACACGGCACTGAACTTGGCAGAAATCATGTTCACCAGATGTTGCCCACTAAAATAATAGCCTGCAGGAATGGTCAAGTGATAGGTGGTCTGTGTAGTTTGGGGGTTCTGTGTTTTCTTTGACACGTCGTTTTCCCATGTTACGGGTTCTTCGATCGAGAATGCTTTCGATGTCGTACACTTCGTCTTCTTGTTTTGGTCACACGTTGTAACTCGGGCAAGTAAAACATTCCTTTTATCACTTCCCCGTTGACGTCTTCCAATTTATGGACGACAGGATGACGGCCACGCACTCGTCCAGTGACACGAGTCAGTTCGGTGGTCCAGTTGGGTAAGTAACCTTTGTCGAAAGTGCGTTTGGTTTTGTCAGTGCGCACCCAATCTCCCGGTGTCAACACTCTATCTTTCTTGGGGACAGCCACAGTCGGGGACGTACCAAAGAGGCGCTCAAAGACGGTCACTTCGTTGTCGGGAGTCACTTCATGGTGTGCACATTCGATGCTCCGATGGTAAGATTGTACGCTTGGACCAGGTGCCGTAAGTCGTCGATGTACTTGTGAGTGTGTTGATGCGCAAAATATTTCAACATGCGTTCTTTCAATGTGCGTTGAAAACGTTCCACGATGCTGGTTTGGTCTGGGGATTCTCGGTGGTGAAGAAATGAATGCCACGTCTCTTTAATTCATTTTGGAAAGCTTGGTTCAGAAATTCGTTGCCTTTTTCGGTTTGTAAACGTAGAGGGTGACAATCTCTTTGTTTCAACACCAGTTGGAGGGCTCGCAGTAACTCATTGCTCGATTTGGAAGTCACAACCCAGGCAAATTTAGAAAAGACGCCGATGACACAAAAAAAAATATTTATAGCCACGATTGTGGGTGGCCAAATTAGAGACATCGGAAAAATCGGCTTGCCATTGATGATCTATGCCCCTCGACTCGGGTTCGACTTCTGGAAAATTTTTGTCGAATGGGTTTGTGTAAGGTGTACGTGGCTTGTTCTTGTAGCGATCGTTGCACTTGAGGTAAACGGACACTTTTGAGTCGAGATTTGGCAGCACGATACAATTTCTGAACTCCTCCATAACCCGAAAGGATGGAATGGATCGTAGTAAATGCTGGCTAACACCTTCTCCAGTTTTGTACTAAGTCTCCCACTCTTCACTGCTGCTACTTTGGATGGGGGGAGGGGGTTGTTTGGAAACGGCTTTACGTGTCCGATGTGCCACGGGAGTAGGAGTCAAGTATAGTAGTGATAGTGGTGGAAGTGGTAATGGAGTGGCTTTGGTCTTCTTTTATTTTTTCACTTCTGGCTTCCCTTCTTTCTTTTTGACTTCTTTCGAAGGAGTGGACATCGTCTTTTTAACCCATGCTTTAAGTTCTTCTCTTTGGAGTGTGGGGGAAAGGGTCAACAACCACACTGCAATATAACTAGAGATGGGAGCTGCTGACGATGTTTGAAAGACTTCTCGCGCATCTTCTTCCTCACACATCCATGGGGCTGCGTCTGTCTTGGACAATGGGGCTAGTGGTGGTGGTGATGGACTTTTCATCAGAGCCTTAAAATCCTTCAGAGTTGGTAGAGCTGTTTCGTCTAAAGATTTGTGGTGAAAGAGTTGCAGTCTTTGCAACACTTAACCGTACCGTTGAGATTTTTCCGTTTCTGACACATCGCTACGATCCATCAACGATTGCAATTCATGTTGTAACTGCGACATCTCGGTCATATGAGGATTGGGAGGTTAATGTGGGGTCCGTTGTTCTTGCCAATGATGGAATTCCATCCATAGTTTGTAAGGCACTAATGTTAGTTTTCGTCTTTCCATCGGATTCTAATGGTCACGTCTGAAATCGCTTGACCTCAGACGTCCTTTTTATCTTCTTGACCCTTTTTATCTTGGACCCATGGGTAAAACACCTCCCAGGAGTCCACCCAGTATGGATCCCACATTGTGTTGAGAGGAGGTCCTATCAGGGGTAAAAATCCTCCGCGTTGCACCAACATCGTTTTCTTTTGACGGATGGGGATTTTCTTTTGAACCATTTGGCGAAGAATGTGTCGATGTTTGGCGAAGTGTTCTTTCTGGTGTTTAGACAAAGGTATCGTTCCTTTCAAGACGTTCGAACAACATTAGCACAGGGTATCGATGACGTCTTTGGAGGCGGTTAGAATGATTTTTCTTTGGCATGGGTGGAGGGCCTTTGGACAGAACGGACAATGCATCGCAATGTTTGGCAGTCCTTTCCTTTTTTTTTTCCTCTTCTGGCAAGAGTGTGGTGGTGTGCACTTTGAGGGGACATTTGTTTTGGTTCAGTAGCAAAAATACACTGAAGTCCATAGCTTGACATGGGTCCTTTTTGCTTATATTTAACTTGTTGAAATACACCGGGATTACTTCTGAGAAGCTGTGGTAACAAAACCAAAACTGGCATAAAAAATTCCTCCAATTTGGTTGTTCCTTTTTGTTTTTGAACGAGAGTGTCTTTTCAGGGGGTGACGTCGATGCTTGGCTAAGCGTTTTTTTTTTTCGGATGACGACTGTCCATTTCTTTTTCCTTTTCCTTTATGCACAGGAGAACGACAATGGTAGTGGTGGGCATTTCTTTTAGGGGACATCTTTGGGCATTCAGGAGCACAGAAACACTGATCCCCAAAATTTACCCAGGTCTATTTTATATTGGAATGGGTCGCCACTGATTGTCGGTCCGTCGTATCATTTTCATGGCAGGCATCACTTGACGTGGAGGGGTTCGCAATGGACTAAATTGGGTCAGTTCTTGCTGGGATAAATCCAGTAAACTCTGTAACATACTCGATCTCTCTTGGACTTTGATTTTTGGGGCAGGTACTTTGCTAGCAGCTGCCGCAGCGGCTAGAGAGGTAGAGGGCATCACCACTGAAGGAGAATGTCCTGGAGACACGGGTTTCCATTTTTCATCAAATTAGGAAAGACGCGTGTGAAATCTAGTTTGGCTGGTATCACCAGCAACGGAGTAGTCTAAGAACCTGAGGCTGCTGCAGGTCGTGTATTGGGGATGTAAGGTTGCGACCTAGCCGCAGTGTCTCTCTTGCGGGTCGAAGCTGTTTTCTGGGGGCCTTTCTGGCAGCGATTGTTTTCTTTTTTTGGGGACTTTTCTTTTTCGGTGGCTGTGACCTGGTCTTGACACCACTGCTCTTTTTCTTCTTCTGGGTACCTTGGTGTCGGGGAGTGGCTTTTTTCTTGGGGAGGACTTTGTTAGCATTGGGATCCAATTTTAAGGGGAGGCGGACGATGACATGTCCTAGAGAACCGCTACCTCCAGGTTTCAAAATGATTTGCTCTTTGGTTTGAGTGTCGATGCTACGATAGGCCAGTTGCGTGAAGGCTACTTTGTTTCTGTCAAAAAGCGTTTGTGTTGACGTGGAATGTGAATAATGCCTTGCAGTAATTGACGTGCTGTCACCGTAACCCATCGTAAGACTTCTTCGCGACTAGCTTCTAAGACACGAGCACGTATCTGTGGATTTTTTTCGCGACTGATGCCGTACACTACACGAATCAATTTGACGGGAGGATGAGACTGAAGAGACGTCATGGTGACAATTGTGTGAAACAGACCCAAAGTGTCCGAGGTTTTTATAGATTTTCTTTTTTTTTTTTTTTTAAGTCACCGGGGATGCACATACGACAGGCCCTCCGTCTTGGCACCAGTGATGAAACAAATGGGTACGAAATCGCAAATAATCGGGGGCAGTGGGTTTTTAGTCCACGTGTAAATAGGCGTGTGGGGTTTGAGTGGCATATTCGTATGCATGAGTCAGCCAATGCGTTCCTAACTATTTGGCTAAGACTTGCACTTGCGATTTATCTCTAGGGCTTTCAAACAAGACCACGTAATGAGCCTTGAGATGGATGATGTAATGTCATGCTGTGTCATGATTTGTCGATTTAATACATAAACATGTCCTTTTTTATATGCTGACCAATATCGCCATGTCCTTACGGCAAGGTGAAGTGGTTGGGAAGCCGCACTCGCTTGTGGTACAAGATTTGATAGAATTTTTCCAAAGGTCGACTGACAATTTTGTTTGTGACTAAACGTACAATCTTGTGAAGTTGGTAGGTGGTGACTTTAAAATCTCGATCCTCTCCACATTGCAAGGCTTTTTCAAGACCTTAAGGTTCACCACTTGATTGGTGCGATAATTTAGAGTTAATCCTTTCACTTTACCCTCGGTGTGCACTTCTTGTGGGCCCCTGTATTTGTAACCGTAATTTTTGGGACCAACACTGGCACTTAGAATCTTGTTGTCGGGTTGCTCGTCCGTCCAGGCACCTAAACGGTCACCCTCGATGACAGGGTGACATTGACTCAGGCGATCGATGTAGATGCAACTGTCCGTATCAAAATACAGCACACGATCTCCTAATTGGTGTAGCCCTTCGTACAATTTTAAGCGAGTATGGGCTGTCACGGATCCTGCATTGATGACATTTCCAAATTCGTCGGCTTCTACAAAGCCCATGTCTTCCTCGTAATTGACTAAGATCAAGTCCTGACGAATGACGTCCACGTGTTTCATAGCTTAGTTTTGTCGTGAATCATCTGAAAGTAGCGGGAAGGTTCTGTCAAAACACTCCGTCTTGGGTAAACACGGTCGTTGTGCCTTTTTGCCCCACAAGCAATTCAACATCACTTTCGCAAACGATCGCCTTCCTTCGTTTTTCTCGATGTGGTCTAAAGTGATGTCTTCCTGCTCCCAGTATTTCTCTTTGAATTTCATTTGGTCTTCGGAAGTGTGGCGCCAGGAAGGATACCCGCTGGCTTATAGTTTCAGTTTCAAAAAGGCGTCCACGTAGTCTGCGAAAATGCTTTTCTGAGTTTCGTCATCCTTGTGGTATTTTTCTGTCTTGGAAAAGTGGTAAATTTCGTATACTTTTAACAATTGGTAACCCAGGTCCAGAGCTTTAAACAATTCCACGCTGAGCCACGTTCCCATCAAGGCGCGTTCTTCCTGGGTGTGCTGACAAGGTTGGTCTTGGTTGCACGTTTCGGCACAAGTGCGGCAGAAGGGAAACATCAGTTTTCCTTTGCAATGGTGAGGTAAAACGGGATGGTACAAGTCCGTGGGAGGCAAGACTTTGCACTTGATCAATCCTTTGTATTGTCGAATGTTGTCCAGGTCGGTGTGTTCCGTCAGCAATTGTGTGTGCCCTGCGCAGAAGTGACGATATTTCCACACGTAAGGATACAACGAACACACGTCCAAGTATTTGATTTCTTCTCCTTTCTCCTCATCGGCGTGGTACAGCAAACAGGTGGCATTCGCTCGTCCTCCTTACAAACTGTTCCGCGGGTTCAAGGGATCCACCAGCTTGTAACTTTCCACCATGCCTTCAAATTCGGGATCGGTTTCGAACGGTGATCGTACACTTGTTCCCTCATTTCCACCACTTGGTATCCTTGCTGTAATAACTTCAGGCGACGCTGACAAGTGGCCTGGTACAAGTCTTCCATGGTACGTTGTAAAAAATCATTTTTAGTGTCACGTTGAGGGTAACAGATGGGGCATCCGTGAAATAAGCAGCCGTTAAATTCGTACACGATCTTGGGGTTTTCTAAGTCCCAGCCATCCACCGAATACGTTCCGATGGTCGTTTCGCCTCCTCCGTTGCGATCATGTTGGATAGATTTGTCTTCCTTGTCGCACAAGTAATGTACCCAGCGCAAAGCTTTGACCGGGTGTTGACGTTTCACAAAGTTGGTCATTTGAGGGCTTATGACAGCTAAGGTGTTTTCGGGCATGAATCGTTGGCGGCACGCTAAGTAACACGCTTTGACAACGGTACAGGCTTTTTTCAAAGGGTCGATCCGTCCGTGTTCCATGAACAGTTCTCGAAATTTTCCACAGCAACGGAACGACAATACTTTAACATTTCTTCCTGAATGTCGAAGGGGTCTGAGGCGTAAGTGTGATACCAAGCGTAGAAAGCTTCTCGTTGTTCGGTGCACATGTTGTCGGGGTCGTAGTAGTGAGCCTCAGGCAAATGCGTTAGAATTATGTGTTGATTGGCTTCGGTATTGAAAAAGTGCGGAAAATAGCCTTTGGCTATTTCTGTCATTCCAAATGTTTTAGGCATTCGACTCAAAGGCATGGCCAAGTAACTCATCGAATCTTTAAACTGCACTTGTCCCACTTGCATGAAAATAAGTTGGCTCCTTTCAAAAGTGACTTTAGTATGTTCGGTGTCTTGTTCCATACAGGATCTGAGAAGAAACTGCCCATCGCATCCCGAGAAATTGTAAGCCATCACCGTGGCATTGCGATGACAATCTCCGTAACGTTCGATGTCCTTTTGGCTCCAAATCTCGTCGATGGGGTCTAAGATACATTGTGTGAAATCGGTCATCGTGTTCGGTCTCCGAAAGATTTTTTCACGTCCTCCAGGACTCTTCCTGAAGTGAGGGCAATGCCTAAAGATCGGCTCTTGGATGCACTTTTCGCACGCTCGATGATCCACGCAGAAATAAGGAATGTGAATGCCAGTCTCTTGCTTGCATTCGAAATCGATAAAGATGAAACTCCCTTTCTTCTGGTTATCTTCTTTTTCATGTTGCGGTTGGTATTTTTGAATGAAGCATTCGTGTTCCAAGTCAACGATTTGGTGACAAATGTGACATCGTTTCTTTCCTGAACATACGTGTAACTTGGCTCTGTTGGTACGTATGCCTTGTACACAAGTAGGGCACAATTTCTGGAGTTGTCTAGCACATTTCTGCTGTGAACCTTGCGTCTTCAGATTTTGTTGGTAACGGGGGGGGGGGGCTGACAAAAGTGAGCTGACAAGCAAGGCAGTGCTCTCATTGTTGTCCCTCGTCCAGACAGGGTTTAGAGGCCAAAAATCCTTCACATTGTGATCCACAGTGCTTGTGTTGCTCTCGATTGTTATTGCCATAGTCACATTTCTCACAGTAATAAGCGTATCCCAGGAATCCGGCGATACTGGTGATGGCATCGAAATGTTCATCGTGATGATAAATGTGAATGTGTTTTCCGTCTTTGAAATCTTTGCCTCGAAACAACAGATGTCAGAGCACTTCTTGAGGGTGTACTTTCAAGGTGTAGCGTGGAGCCAAGATGTCTTGTAATTGTTTGCATTTCAGGAATGCCACAGGGTGTGTCTTTGGATAGGACCGCTTGCTGTAACAGGAGTTCTGCTTCACTTCGTTGTTTGCCTCGGTTTGATTTTTGAATAGTTTGCTAGGTTTTTTCCATTCTGCCGTGTCGTTTTTTGTCAGCATACGTTCGTCCCACCACGATGGCACGGGCTATTGCTGCTAAGGTCATCCACCAATAACACCTTTCTGCGTCCGGTCCCTTGGGGAAGAGAAACGTGGGCCATGAGCAGTGTCGCTTTTCCATCAGTAATGTGAAACTTGTCGTTGGACTGTCGCACGTGTTGAATCTTGTCGATGACTTTTGAAGGTGTCAATTATGCTGGTCTGCTAAACTGGATCCAAACGGGGGACTTCAGACTGTCTCTCGAATGTGGTAGTACTTTGCAGCGTTTACTGGTGGTGGACTTTGGTTTCGAGTAGACTCGCTGGGTCTAGATTCTGGTTCACTTGTCATCTTCAAAATCGCTGGCATGAATTTGAACCAAGACTTCAGCTACACTGCGAGGCGATAAGTCACGTTTCTGCAACTTACTTTCTTCTCCTTTCTCCACGAAATGATGCGATCGTTTCATCTTAAGCGCAACATGTCAAATGACAACAGTTTATACGCTATGGACCCTTTATATCCATGTCAGACCAGTGTCATGCTTATATAAATGACCAGTGTCTTCCCTTCCAGTATTCATTTAACTCAAGTCTACCAGAAAGATGGAAGAGCCAACACAGATGGAACTTCTGATCAGAGCTTTCTGAGGTTTCATGCGAAGTTTTTCTTCAGACAAGCCCACGGACTACTCCCCCTCCTTTCGAGATAAAAGTCAAGATACTTGCTATTTGTGTCAGAAGAAAGGACATTAGTCTTCAGACTGTCCTAAGAAACAACAGGAGCAGGAGGCAGAGAGAGGTTCAGAACAGGAAGAAAAAGAGGTACCCTCCCAAAAGGAAGAAAACAGACACGTCCAGATAGAAAAGAAAAGAAGACGAGACGAAAGTGAGGAAGAAGAGGGGAAAAAAACCTGTGACAGTGAAGAAATTAAAAAAAAAAGAAGTGAACAAAGACAAAGAAGCCTATGAACATTTTAAAGTGTTATGTTGTATTATTGCGTTGTATATTTTTACCAGAATAGTCCAGAAAGAAAACGTAAGTGTCTCTTGGTTTTAATTATTTAGAATAGGGACCGACGCTCACACACTCACGCATGTATATCATGGGAAAAAAAGGGATTTTGAGTTTTAAATTGATTTTGGCAATTTGATTAGTATCTTTTTGTGTGTGTTTGTGTTTGTATGCGTTTGAGTTTGTTTGTGTGTTTGTGTATGTGTTGCTGTGCGCGCGTATGTTTGTGTGTGTGTGCGTGCACTCGTACGTGTGTGTATGTGTGTGTGTGTTTGTTTTGTCCCTTAACAAAAAACCCTTGTCCTTACACTATGTGGATAGTATATAACGGCTGTTTTCTTCCCTTCTGTTTTAATAATAGAGAATGGATTATTTTTTTTCCTTTCTGTGTTGAATAGAAGATATTGGTGTGGATAGTATATAACGGGTTATTCTCTTTCCTTCTATGTGGATAATAGATATTGGGGTTATTTTCTTCCCTTCTGTTTGGATAGTAGATATTGGGTTTTTCTTCCCTTCTGTGTGGATAGTAGAAAATTGGTTGTTTTCTTCCTTTCTGTGTGGATAGTAGATATTGTTTTTTTCTTCGCTTTTGTGTGGATAGTAGATATTGGTATGATTAGTATATAATGGGTTGTTTTCTTCCTTTCTTTGTTGATAGTAGATATTGTTTTTTTTTTTTTCTTTCCTTATGTGTGGATAGTATATAATGGGCTATTTTCTTCCCTTCTGTGTGGATAGTAGATAATGTGTGATGTTATTGTAAGGGATGTTTTCCTTCACTTGTTTGTTTATTTGTTTGTTTATGTCTATCCAGTGATATGTCCCGTCCAGCCAGACGATGTTTGTGTTTGTTGGTCAGTCCCACGAGGACGTTCGTTCATGCCCCGTCAAGCGTTCTATCTAGTTATATGTCCCGCCCTGCTAAGCAGTTTTATTCGTATAGGTTCACCGCTGAACTAGCTGAACTTACCCGCTTGGGGTGGGGGGACATAACGTTATTTTTTTTTTTCCACTATCGCTGTTTGGCTCAGTTGAGATCAGCCCCTTCCCACATTGTTGCAACATTGTTTCCAATGTCCAGTACCTTGACGTCACCCAACCTGTTGAATTTTCCTTGTCGCTATATCACCGTGAAAAGCTATAACGCTTGGCGGGGCGGGATATATCACTTTATAGAACGCCTGGCGGACATTGTTGCCAATGTCCAGTACAGTGACATCACCCCACCTGTTCCATTCATATTGTCCTTATACAAACCCAATATGTTTGTCCCTATACAGTCCCAATATTCACATGTTCAATTCCCCTTATCGCTAAACAGCCCCAAGGATTCTGTTCATGTTAAATTTCCCTTGTCTCTAAAAAGTCCCAACGGATTTTGTCCAAGTTAAATTCCCCTTGTCGCTAAACAGTCCACGACCTTTTTGACTGGTGTTTCCATTGTCCCTATACAGTCCCAACCTATGTTCAACTTTTCCTTGACCGTATACAGTCCCAATATTCTCCACGTTTAATTCCCATTGTCCGTAAAGGTTCTCAGGGGATTTTTGACTGGATTTCCATTGTCCCTATACAGTCCCAATCTATGTTAAACCTTCCCTTGTACGTATACAGTCCTAATATTCTCCACGTTAAATTCCCATTGTCCGTAAACGTTCCCAGGTTGGGTTTTGACTGGATTTCCCATTGTCCGTAAAGTATCCCACCCATGTTAAATTCCCCTTGCCCGTCTATAGTCTCACCCATGTTAGATTTCCCCATGTTAACTTCCCCTTGTCCGTAGTGTACAACCACCCTAGTTTAACATAGAAGTCCACTTGTCCTTAGGGTATCCCCTATCACTACTAATAAAAGATTTGTTTATTTACCAAATGCGATGACTTCTCTTATTTTATGACTTAGATTGAAATGATTTTCTGTTTTGGAAATGGACAATAAGACATATTATAACAGAATATTATATTTTAGTATATATGCAGTTCAAACTTAAGATATTCAAGAATTCGAAATTGTTGTAAATTGTTTTAGTGTATAATCTACAAGGCAATACAGTGTGGTTTTACTATGGCAAATTAAATACAACATTTTCATCAAGTTATGGCACGCTATATCAGTTTAGGTGTTCTATAACCAATTAACAGCTAAAAATGCACAATATTTTTGTTCCTTAAGAAGAAAGTGTAAGATCGCATTGTGAACGAAATAATATGTATGTATATATGTATATCTGTATGTTTGTCTGTCTGTCCGTCTATCTGTCTGTCTGTCTACCTCTCTCTCTACCTCTATGTACGTACCTACCTCACTCTCTACCTCTATCTATCTATGTACCTACCAACCTTTCTCTACCTCAATATATGTACGTACGTAGCTACCTTCCTCTCTGTACCTCTATATATGTACGTACGTACCTACTTACCTCTCTGTACCTCTATTTATGTACGTACGTACCTACCTACCTCTCTGTATCTCTATCTATGTACGTACCTACCTACCTACCTACATCTGTACCTCTATGTACGTACCTACCTATCTAACTCTCTGAACCTCTATCTATGTACGTACCTACCTACCTACCTCTCTGTACCTCTATCTATATATGTACGTACCTACCTACCTACCTCTCTGTACTTCTATCTATGTACGTACGTACCTACCTACCTACCTCTCTGTACCTCTATCTATGTACGTACCTACCTCTCTGTACTTCTATGCACGTACGTACGTACCGACCTCTCTGTACCTCTATCTATGTACGTACCTACCTACCACTCTGTACCTCTATGTACGTACCTACCTACCGACCTCTCTGTACCTCAATCTATGCACGTACGTACCTACCGAACTCTCTGTACCGGCATATATCTATGAACGTACGTACCTACCGACCTCTCTGTACCTGCATCTGTCTATGTACGTACGTACCTACCGAGCTCTCTGTACCTGCATCTATCTATGCACGTAGTACCTACCGACCTCTCTCTACCTGCATTTATCTATGCACGTACGTGCCTACCGACCTCACTGTACCTGCATCTATCTATGCACGTACGTACGTACCTACCTCTGTACGTGTGTTGTTCTTTATCTGATTATCAGTCATGCACTTTCCTGCTTCTTCTTTCCAGTCTTGGAGCTGATCATGACGGCGAGAGTAGTTCTCATACTTGCAAGGCTGAAGATCTTTTTGTTATGAGTGACAAGCTGCCGGGCATGAACATAATTAGATCTTCCAGAAACCCATGGCTTTTCTCTAGCTGCTCTGTGAAAGCGTTCAAGGATACACTAAAGAAAAAGTATGTACAGAGTATATAGGGGAACCTAACATAATAAACCTGCATCCGTTTCAGGCTTCTTCAAATACGGGTAACTGACTTGACCGATTACTGATAAGGAGGAATATATTTTGTGTACTCACTTTATGAAATCTAACCCATTGATTCATTGTAACACCACGTTTTAAACTAGTCAATAAGCATAACCCAGTGTAATTGATATGTGCGGAATAATAGCCTGACACGTAGTAAAACTTTCTTTATTTTATAAATTAGTCAATTGTCATGTAACATTGTTTAATGAAACAATTTAATTGCACGGTTTCATAAGATTAGAACACAATCGTTAATATTAGGATTCGTCAATATGAACATCTTTCGCGGCCTGGATGATAAATTTTTCGTGTATTTATTATATGATGAAAAACGCATCTGCCACAAAATGCAGTTCAACTATTTTTCACTTTTGTCAGAAAATATATGCCAAATTGAAAAGTTTATAAAATATATTGCATGCCTTTCGTTACAATCTATTTCTATGTAGGTTCAAAGGTTATAAGACTCTATACTCTAGTTAGTTTCCAATATCGCACAAACATCGTTGTTTATATCATTTTTATTACGCTTTTAAAATAGTCTTTGAGCACAATTGTATTTTAATTGCAAGTGTACGATTACAGAATACAAACTCATTGAATATAACCTACCTTTTGACTCGTTAATAAACTTCGAAAAAGGGAGTAATCTTGAATAATATCACATAGATCTCAACTACAGTTATTTCCTTGCCGTTTTCAAATAACTGTAAAAGTAAAGATTTACCCGATGTAGTTTTGCTTTCACAATTTATATTAACCATATAAGTTAGCGCTATGAAAAATGAGACGTATGTATATTTAAAAGATGCATTTCAATGTAAATTGTGCCCTTGACAGTATCTAAATCTTGCCAATTTACAATAACCTTATATTAATATTTTGTTGTAAATATGCTTCAAAATCATTGCTAACATAACAATTTATTTTTTAAATTTAGCTTTTTGTAAAGTTCACATCTTATTTAGCTACATTTGGCAATCTTATTTGTATGATTCTTATTTTCCAAGTTGCATATATATTTGGAAGCTATTTCCCCGTCTTCAGCTTATTTACTCTGCATGACAGCTTCCAATATTTTACATTAATGTTTATTAACTGGTGTTATTATTTTCAAATACATGCATCCAACTCTTCTTTTAAAAAAGAATAATATTTGTAATGTGAACTTATCTATACGAAATATTGGAAATACTTCCATTGCTTACTTTTAATAAAGTATTTTAAAACATAACTGACCATTAATAGCATGAATGTGCTTATTGGTCCTTAAGTACGATGTCAATGATTTGGGTAACGGAAGCAGAGTGTTCTTCCAGATGTTTTGGGAAATATGAAAAACTAAAGCAATGTAGTGAAGAAAGACTGCTAAATTAGATAATTTATGGAAATCTTTGACACTTTTGAACGATTCAGTAACAGTTGTCTGGATTGGAAGGATACAATGAATACTAAATATGAAATAAGCTCAATTATATTTGGAAACAATTTAACTTAGTTAAATGTAAGACATTAACAATAAATAAAGGGATACATTCATATATGAAATTCAAAACGTTGCAGAGTAGATGCAAATAATGTTGTCTGTGTACATATTTGTTCATATTCGCTCAAACCTTATTCTTCTGTCCAACTTTACTCTGGGATACAATGTTATAGGTCTGAGAGTTGTTCTTTCATCCGAAGTCGAGGTTTTCTTTTGTTATTCATTTATGCATATATTCTAAACTCTAAAAGCCACATATATAAGTTCATTCTTCATACGTTTGTGCATATAGTTATGTGTTTCCTCCGGTATATTTTTCTTTTCATATTTAACGTACTCTTTAATGAACTCTACCACTGAATGACTTCCATAGTTTTCCTTCAGCCGATAAAATGACTGAACACAGGTATGTACAATGACTCAGAGAATTAGCCAAGCTGACGTCATATACGTAGGTCATCGGAGGAGATCGTTGTTACTAATTTGACTGTGAATATTCTCACCACTTTCTCTGAGCATGGGTCAAACCATTCCCTCATATCCATATCGAAGTGTCCGTACATAATTTGAGTCCTCTTCCTTTTATATTGCTCCTGTTTCTCCGACAGTTTTCGTAAACTATCTTTCAAAGGTTATAATCCACCAATGTCTTATTACTTTACTATTTACTGCTTTCTGTTTGAAATCGACGTTTTTGCACTTAAACTTCAATCTTTAAACTTGCTCGCTTACTTCTTCATATCGTTTATAGATGTCTTCACAGGTTCTGACACTGATAGCAGAGGATTCGAATGCATTCTCTATTGTCGATGACTTTATTAAGTTGCTAATATACTCTGTTAGAAAATATTGCATCCAAATTTAGAGCTAAATGGTCTAATTCGTTTCAATATATTTCATTCTGTTTGTCTCGCCTTTGAAGAAATCATCACTGGCTGATCTGGCACTTTAGAAAAAATGAACATGGATATATATTGAGGCATACTCCTCCTTCAAATTGATAAGATAGTTTTTCATCAAATTCTTCGTAAACCCGCAATATATTTGATTGCCTCTTCTATACCACACTGTGCTGCTTCCCGATGTTCCCTGCATTTCTTCGAACGACCAAATATTTTTTTAGGTTAGACATTTACAACCACCTGCTAAATGCACTGCTATTCCATCTACAAATATATATAGCACATTGTACGGGACTGTGGAAGACTGTGGGTGCTTTCCGATCCACACAGCTTTCATGCCGTCGTCGTAGTGACGGCGATGGGAATATGTCAGAGTGCCACTCATTGATTGTATTACGTAGTGGGAAGCAAGGAAGATAACTTTTACAAATTGTGTAAATTCAAAAGATGTAGGCATTCTCAGTCTGCTCAAATAGCCAAATAACAGAAGTACTCTTTAAACAGTACATTTCTTATATTCTTGTTAATAATCTATGCTCCATTGTCCAGTACAACCGTAGAATTTGTGAGCTATGACTGAAGCCGATTGTTGACATTTCCTGCAACAATTTGCTTATTCGTTGTGTCCATTCTTTGAAAGCTAATCCATAACTGTTTCCATTCTGATGTACCTACAGTAGCTCTAGCTATCACTATCACGTATCAGCTATTTAAAAATTGTCAGTGTTTGTTGTAAATTTTACTGGAATTCAGCTTTCTGCTCAGTTAAATGCAAAACGAATCTTAAGAATGGTTTTCTTGGCGGATCATGGATATGTCGGCCCTGGGAAAGCTTTGGACGGCGTTGGGCTGCGATTTATCATTTCCTCTTAAACATCGCAAAACAGACTTCTATCCAAACGTATCTCCTGGTATTAGACGAAAAGAAACGTCACCTTCGACTGGAGTAAGGCTTTACCTGTGTAGGATGCATGCGATATGTCAATATCGAGAGACGATTCAATTTTAACATTATATATATATATATATATATATATATATATATATATATATATATATATATATATATATATATATATATATGGTGTGTGTGTGTGTGCGTGTGTAATCTTATGTATACTTAATTATACATAATTTTGAATATATAAATTATGCATTTAATTATTACTGGAACATGTTTTCGTTGCAGTATTGTTTATTGTTATTACAGTATTTAGCAGTTTTACATAGTACAAAGCTCTCATTCATGTTTGTATATATATATATATATATATATATATATATATATATATATATATATATATATATATATATATATATATATATATATGTGTGTGTGTGTGTGTGTGTGTGTGTGTTAAAGTCCCAATGTAACTATAGAGCCATGTTCGCAAATGGTAGTCTAATGTGTATTGCCCCTGGTAGTACACAATCTCACTAGTCATATAACATGATTTATGCTTGATATATATTCGCATTTCAGAAGATGCGTGACCGTGCCGGGTAGTTTCTACGACGATCAGGAATATATGAATTATGTGCAGAAAGAGCCAGGACAGAGATACTCTCGAGACGATCAGTGTCGCCTCCTTATTGGATTCAGTTCTAAATGCTGTGAGGTATTACATTGTCTGTGTATGTGTGTGGTTGAGTAGAGTGGAGTAAGCATCCGTGGTTATGTTTACAGCTCCAGGAAAGAAAATATTGTACGATATTGTGATCCAAATATCCAGCAGAAGATTGTCCACGCAAAACTGAGTGGCGTTTATATGCAATATTACCCATGTGTTATTAATGTGGTGTTTCCTTAATATGACCAGAAGCTGGGATCACCGCAATGCATGAGGTTACAGGTGTCTGGACTTTTCATCATCCTTGTATTCCACCTGTCAGGATTCTAACAACAAATCGCCTGTTGTAAGGTTCATTAAGAATAACTTTTACATAGCTTGATATAGTAAGAGGCTTTTGTCTATGCAAAACGAAAGCTTTTTAAAAGCCATCGGAAGGAAAAGAACACGTTCCTTTCTGTCAATGATTGTGAAGCCCCTATGTGTTTTTTTAGGAAGCAGTATATGTTGTTTAGGAATCTAGAACCAATACATGCTTGTGTTTCTTTGTCCTAAAACATCAAAACAATTTTGCACAATGTGCCAGAAAACTTCATTACATATTTAGTGTACGTCATAAGCTACATGAAATGTTTTTGTGACTAGTGCAGTGGGAACTATAAATAAATACGCCATTGCAGTATTCTGCGTATTGTTCAATGTTGCCGTCAGTAATGTGATATGTTGCCATCAATAGTTTACACAAAATGCAAATGAAATCAAAATATTAAATAGCTGTGAATAGGAAATCATGTACCATATGTAAGTAATGAAATAAAAGGGTCTACTGCATTCTAAATGTTTTCATCTAGCTCATCATTGTCGTCGTCAACGTCGTCGTCGAAGTTACTGGCGTTCAGCATGGGCACGCATTTCTGTAGAGTAGAGTCAACACCAGTAGATGTGATCCCGTTCCATTTGGCATGCGGTGTGTAGTCTGAACCTGAGCTCCTTGAAGACCTGCTCCATATTTCGGAACCAGGTGGTGCTTCTCTAGTATCCATGAGTGTGGTGTTTCACTTGTTTTTGAAGTACCTGGTTGTGTTACAGATCTAGAAATGCTCGAGAAATGCGGAAAACGACCTACACGCGTCTTGATGACTTTTGAGACCGATGGTTCATTCGTTATGTCCATGATCTCAAATTTCGGTATATCCAAGGTGCCTCTGATGTGTATGATGCTATATATGCATCCTTGTTTAATGGTTTGCTATTTTTAGTCATGACCGTTGTATGAGCCCACTCATTTACACCTTAGCGCCTGACATATCTGCTCGTTTCTTTCTTTCATTCAGCCACGGGCAACTTTGATTCACAGCTCCCTTTCGATAATAAGTCCCATATCTCAAACCCCATTCCCCTGTGGTATTTTTGCTGACATGTTGGCTTATGTACCGGTGGTTTGCAAGCTTTACTCCAGCTGATCGCAAAACCCACATTAGTGCTTCTTCTACGATGATGTCCAAGTCGAGTAATAATGCCTGCAGCAAGTAATACTGTAGAGGGACATAGCTGGCATAATCAAGGTTGATACATATTTTGTCATCTATGGTTCTCTGCAGCTGCTTCTTCTTTGCTGTTTACCGTTTTCAGGCTTTTAGCAACAGAACTCTGTTCCATATGATGGCGCGTATATGATTCGCGCTGCTTTTGACATGCAGCTATTGTGGACATTCATCACACATTCTAGCGCAGCTAATTGTTTTGGTATAGATGGTTTTCAATAGGGTGACAACGACTTTGTCATGAAACGCTATTCTCTGGAATAAAAATCTATAGCAGCTAAGTCAACACATGCTGTTCATTATGGGTGATTGATTTTGTGGTTTGCATCAATGTATTAGATCTTACTGATGCAGTTTTTGGATGACCTTCCTGGTGTAAACGGCTCTTCTATTTTCTGCGCAACTCTAGTAAACGGCCTTTCACCCGGTTTAGGATGATAGAGACGTTGGATCTTTCCCGGCACATGATAGCAGTAATGATGCGTTAATTACCGCAATACCGGTTATTGCAATTTTTTTTTTGGCTAAAGAACACGATTCAAGATATACATGACTGTATAACTGGCTGTTTTTCAATGTTACTCAAAACATATAGATTTAATTCAGGAAACTTTGGCGTCGACGGGTCCAACATGGTAATAGCCACTTATGATGATAGTACGATCTCTGAGTGTCAAAGGAAAAAAAAAAACAACAACGAAAAACATTAAGATGTGGTTATTATGTGCTCAAGGCGGTGCCTCTTATTTAGAATCGTATACAATAATGTTATATTTACTTTTTGTATTTTTCAATCCCTGCCGCTGTTGGTAGGCAGGTTGTTGGACGGGTGGTTTGGTGGTTGTGGGGGTAGATAGATAGGTGGATTTCCGGTATACTAGCAGAATACCAGCGCACAAATCATGCAGATTGTAATAAGATTAAAAGTTCAAATGAAATCTTTTATTAATAATGTAGTCCAAATCTAACTAGTAAAATTTATTTAGGGGCAAGATCTATATAATCAGTGATGCCATTTGTCTTTGTACACAACTGCATAAATATAGGAACTCTTGCTTGTGAGGTAACCATTATCAGTTCTGCGGGCTAGTTGGGACAGTGAATTATCATCTCCTGAATAATATAGATTAACCGTACTAGTAGTTTCACGTTACTTTTTCAGCAAACATGGTGCATCTAACCAACTGGATTTCAAAATAGCATACTGCTGACCATGTGTACTATGAGGAAACATACTCGCTTGTTTTTCGTTTAATTTGCAATTTGTTTTGTAGGGTATGTAACATTTTCGTACACTATCTGTTCCCCTTTTATGAATATATTTGAACAATACTGACCTATAAAATGTTAATGTTCCAACATAATTGTATATTTCTGATCTGTCGAAAACATTCCAACATTTCGCTCATCAAACCGCTATCCTTGCTTAGTACTTTAACATTACAATTTATCATTGTATTCCTCATTAACCTTTTTTAGCTCTTTAACTGGCTGAATTTATTTTTTGTGTTTTGTTCCTCAGAAATATTCCATATATCGAATTCAGTATCAGATTGCAGATATCTTCAATTTTAATAGGATATACAATAAACCTACATGAGCACTTGTGTACAAGTGAATATTCTTCTTGTCTGTAGGTCGCTTTTAAAAAGTGATTCCATTCAATTGATTTGATTGATCTCATTTCATTCATACAATGTCTGTCTAATGCCCACTATTACTAGCTTAAAATGTCCACTATTACTAGCTTAATGCCCACTATTACTAGTCCCCAAAAAACGGTCATTAATACTATCAAACATTTACTTGATATTCCAAAATGATCGTTGGAGCATCCTAAGTTTATAGGTTGTCAAATAGGCCATGTGATACTAACCGTTGTGGATTTACATAACTTGCCCTGAGTAATGAGACATTACAATTCCTTGCACAGTAGAAACAATAGAAGACAATTAAATGTATTATTCAACCCCACTAGCTGACAGAACCTGCTAATCCTGTTCAGTTAGGCATGACTTTAAGTCGATTCTGGAATGATCGATTGCAAAAGAAATTCCAGTTTTGGCTGGATACTTAGATCACCTCATAGCCCAGGAGTTATACATCATCTTACATCTATTTTCAGACTGCTTTTCAAAACACTTGCCACTCTATGAGGTGCACAAATCCATCAACGGGCGAGTGCATGCTTGAACGTCACGGTGCAGCCAGGGGAACAGAATGTGGACGTGCTAAGGTAATCTCTCTCTCTTTCTCTGCTGGACAAAATACGAAATACAACTGATTTTCTAAAACAACGAAAAGGCGTTAGCAGTATAAGACATTCTAATGTATATAATAAATGGTGAATAGTAATAAAAAAAATCAGTATTTTTTTTATGTTAAAAAATTAAATGTTGATGAATAACAAAAACCACACACATTAACTCCTTTACAAGTAAGTCCAATTAAAAATAACATTGGTGCCTACAGATGTAAAACACGGATGAAAAAGCTGCGTCCATGTCCTTTTGCTACAAATACACATAAACACACACACACACACACACACACACACACACACACACATATATATATATATATATATATATATA